>JAGXCT010032325.1:14106-25848 GCA_022495035.1 Philopotamus ludificatus | reverse complement strand
TAACTAATAAAATGTCGCGTTGATCTTCCCTGCCCGCAAGTTGCGGAAAGATTACATCAGCCAAAATACGAAAAGATATCGCTCATAGCGCGAGTCAAGTCATTTGCGCTGGTAAACACATAAAAATGTAAATGTTTGATTTACTGATTTCTTTCATATCAAATAATAAAATTGAAAAATCTTAACCCCCTATATCGTTAACCTATCTTGACGTTATAGGGGGGTTTACTGTAATAATTTAAATGCCCACTAACTCGAAACGAGTCCCTGCCACGTAAAGGGTTATACACCATTTCTGTCATTCCATCTTAATATCGGCCTCCTAACGGGGCAGGTTCCCTCAGGCCTAGAGTTCACAATAGTTAGGACCAGCTACAGAGTCGAGTGTTGTCGCGTTCCGGTATCAGACGTGGTGGCGATGGCGGTGGGCACAATCATGAGGAACCAGGCCACTATCGGTGACGTGTGTGTTACCGGAGGTGCCTGTAGCACCCGATCAGACCGTAAATTAAATATGAATTGACCCTTACCTTGTCTGATTATTATTGTTACAATCCGCGTGTGACAGATCGGCTTTTGTTGGCGACTTGACCCGTATTCGAAGAGCCAAGATAACCTGGAGAACGTCCGTCACAGTCATGACATCATGGTTGAGACGGAGGTGTCCTCCAGATGGCAAAGACCCGCCTCAGGGTTATAAGGCCACGTAATACTAATAATACTACATGCCCTGCGCAATGTAGGGGTTGCGTGTAAATGTATGAAGACAATGGTGTATTCGCATACATGGCTATGACCTCGTTATCGGAACCCAATTTTCTATATCCGGGGGACTTGGTCTCATTAATCCTCAGTCCTATGCCAATTGCTGCCATTCTCATTATTCGCTGACATTCATTATTGAGAGCCGCCCAAGATCTGGACACAATGTCTATGTCATTCTCATAGGCACAAAGCTGCAGAGCAAAAGGAGTCTCTTATTAACCCTTCTAATGTGATCTTGAATAATAGCCGCGCCAGGGCATCACCATGTTTTAAGCGGTGGTGTCTCAAATTTCTCCGAGAAATCAGATTGAACACGCACTTTGCATCTGGCCTCCAACAATGCAAGCCTAGCCATATTAATCAGCTTTTGACAGTTGATAAACCAATAGTAAAGCACAATAACCCAGTTGACAGAATTTATAATTTTAAGAATGCCACGGCTTCGCTTTTGGTAAAGGCAGAGGGATTAAATGTGTATTTGACGCAGAGTAAATCATCATTTTAATGATAAAATTAACAAATGAATTCATATTTCTTTTTTAAATGACAGTAAAGTACCTAAAATATATATATCCACCTGCAATGAATAATTTTGAAATATTTTATTGTGGTAAGTGGTCTCGGATTTTTAAAAATATCGCGTTATAAGCCATACTATGATATATAACCAAGTATAATTGATCGGCAATCTTCTTATGTAAGCAGATATAATCTAAACATTGCAGTTAATAGACTGCGTATATAACGCGTATTCTTACGATGAAAATATATCCATTTTCGTTTCCGTCAAGCTTTCTTTTGTTTTACATTATTCTTGCACCAATACTATGTGATATTTGTAAGATAATTGTATATTTTAGGTGTAGATGTAAGGTTTTTTTTTATTAATAACACTACAATAAAGTCTCTGGACAGGATTTTAAACCCACTCGGTTTATAATTATAATCTAATAATACTCACCGATAGCATCCTATTCGGATTCATTAACAGAAATGATTCAAGAATTAATAATAATATACGCAGCTGTAAAAATTGATTGATAGTGGTTTAAAAATCCCGATCAGAGACTGTGTTTAAGTATACATAGAATTATGCACAATATGTATATAAATATATTCTCAAAATGTTTACTGGGCCCAATCTTTCACATATACGTAGTGGCCATCATTATATTTGTATAGTTGACATCTTACGATCTCTGCATTACTATGATATTTTGTTATATATTATTTTTAAATATGATCGGGGTATGAAATGTTTCATAAAGTTGTCGTTAATGTGTGTAATTGATTACACGGTCAATTGTAATATCAGCCATGTACGTACATATCGAGGTGTGAGAACGATATAGTAATATATTACAGCTTTCATAAAAATTAATTTATATTTATTAGTAATTATCCATATCGCGCTCACACCTTACGATGTATTATTATGATTAAAATGATCATTGTTATCTTTGTTCGCCATAAATCCAATTTATTTGAACGAGATAATTGTAGTAATCGACCAATTGGTGTAATTTTTCAATGGTACTTGTACATAAGTGTATGTATATCAATTTTTCAACAATTAGTATTTTTTGTAATCTCTCGTAATCACAAAAATTGCATAATCCTCATATAAACGTAGATAATATTTAATTATACTCTGATTTTTTTATTATTAAAGAATGGCAACTATTTTTTTAATTTTAATATATTACAGTCGTTAAATAATCTTAAAAAGTATCGCATTATGTTGTTTTTGTTTAAAAAAAAATCTAAGATACTTTTTTATGTTTTTTTATTTATTGCAACAGCTTCACACGGCAGATATGAAAATGATTACATTCGTTTTTATATTGCAAAATATATAAATATAATTGAGTCTGACGACAGATATCTCTTCCATTGGGATCGCAAAGTAAAATGAATTATTTGTTAAAAATGAGTATTAAAAAAATTAAATAACGAAAAATTTGGGTAGAAACAGAATCCATAAAATAAATATATGCTTGGTTGACATTTACGTTTATTATATTAATCTATAATATATTAAGTGCCATTAAATTAAAATATAACAATTTTTAATAAAGAGCTATGTATTAAATTTGAAATAAACTTGTTTTGAGATTACTTTCTATTTCCATCTTTCCCTTATTTGGTATGTCACTAAATGAAATGAACAGGAATCTGAACGGAATCTTATCCGCCTTCGGCTGAATAAATAAATATACCGCACACATAAATAATAATACAGTATGTTGACTTTACTTAACTCGTTGTACAACGAGAGCATTTAAGAGTCCGGCATCCTTTATTGTTTGATTCATATCACTTAGTTCTTTGTTCGGGAATGTTGTTAAGAGTATAAAAGTTTGTAATTGATACACGGGAACGGCTCTGGAATCATTGAAAATATTCATTATAGCATTAATGTTTTCATTTATGATATTATTACAGATATATTCTTTATTATTAACGATACCGTGTAATGTATTCCCTCATATGGGCTATGGTATGGGTGTGATTAAATCTTCCTGAAATTCTAGAGCCATCGGCGAGGCGGAACTACAATTAAAATTAATAATTAATGCAAAAATAAAGTAAATATGTAAATTTACATATGCAGCCCACGAAAATATACCTGTATATTTGTTGTCGGTTCATTTTCGTTGACATTCAGAGCGGCTTGAGCGGATACTTGATTGGACTCTTGATCTTTGCTACCTATTGGTTGTGATGCAGTTGAACCTACAATCGTCGGTGCGGGACTGAAGCATAAAAATGAGATCAATTTACAAAATGTAATTCATTCTATGCATTGTATATTATATTATCATCATTATCGTTTTCCAGCCATGAAACAATTACTCGCTGAGCATATGGACCTCACCAGACTCTTGAATGGTGGTCAATACTACGAGTTTGTGCTATACATATATGAAATCCATTTTTTTTGTGACTTATTTGAGATCAGTCTATCCTGAACACGGTGGAGTAAACATCTTTGTAAGTTTTTCTCTATAGTACTGCTCCTCCTGAAGTTCTCAAATAAGATACAAAAAAATGGATTTCTTTCCGGTACACCTAATATATATGTACTACTGCTGAGTGTATAGGCCTTGCCACACCCAAGTGGACCCAAGCCGTTTTGGTATGCGGTTTTTAGTAAAGAGTTTCCCTCTCTTGGCCATTGCTGACATTGGACGTGTATCCTCTACTCTGTTGGTTTCGGATTTGTGTCCAAGTTGGTGGGGCCTTGCCTCGCTATTCGTCATTCTCTTCTATAGGCGTTATCTCTACTTATAGAGTCACAAGTGACATGTCGCGAGCGACCACACACATACATATCATCATCATCATCATTTGTCAGTCACAAGGCTCTCACCCGCTGAGGGCATGGACCTTACCAAGCTCTCGCATGGTAGTCGAGGCCAAAGAAACCTGAGTCTCACACGTGACGTGAGGGGTGAGGGTCTTTCGTGTCCATGCTACCCGCCGGGACCTGAGCCGTCCTTGGCATGCTGATTCTTTGTAAAGAGCTCTCCTGGGCCACTGCTGGGTACCTGACGTACATCCTCTACCATGCTGGCATCGGATCTAATTCTCCCTGACCGTGTCCAGCAGGAGGGCTCATTCCCTGGCATTCATTTGTTCTCTTCTCTAAGGCGCTATCTGCTTATAACGAGTCACGAGTGATAAGTAGCGGGGGACCACACACACACCTATATAGATATACACGGGCATACTGCCCAAAACGAGTCTCAAGTAGCCGGTCGCAAGTGATTATTAACCCTGTCGCGCAATAGCAATCCTATCGTCATGGGAAAGACCTCCTCAGAGAGTGGTTTCCTAGAAAGAAAGAAGAGGAGCGAAAGTATCGAGACTAGACCAATTATCGGTCAACAGATTAGGGTTTTCCTTCCCAGGGTATATCGTTAGAGACCAGATATGTATATGTGCATATAGATATATCGGTTTAAATTTAGGTTGGCTTGGTTTATAAGCAAGGTATTGCTAACGATTAAAACTGATAAGAATGAGGTAAAATGGCACGATATAATAATTGGGGATTAGGTTGCTAATAGTATATATTTTATCATTACATTTGTCAGTCGGTAAAATCCGATGCCAAAAAATGGCAAAGGATAGAAGTTGGATTTCAGCAATCGCCAAGAAAACGAAACCTCTTTATAAAAAAACTCATGCTATTACAAGACCTAGACTCCTTAGGTCTCGACTTTCATTAGAGGGTTTGAAAAAGTCTCATGCATAGCAGGTGAGCGTCTCGTAGCTGGCAAATGATGATGATATTATTATTATTAATTTTAAATTAATACCTTCCCAAAAGTTGACCCTTTCCTTGGAAAGGTTTAGCTGGACCTAATGCTTGCCGATTAAAATCTTCTTGACGCCTATCTTCCATTGTTAAATAAACCTCAGTATCGCTTCTTAGTTCGGGTGGAATTTCTCTATAGTAATGATGTACAATTTTATTAAATACAATAAACAATATATAAAACAATAAATCATTAATTTTGAATTTACCCCCGTCGAATAAAGTCCAGGAACTGGGCATTTGTTGGGTCAGTAAACGGCCGTAATTCACCATCATCTAAACTAAAGCCGTTACGCCAGAAGCGTAATACGGTAACCTCTTCCTAAAATTTTAATAAAAACCATTAGTTTTTACAATTTAATTAAACATAAAATTAAAAATTAAATGTATACCTCGGTATATTTCTTTTTTGTATCCGAATTTGGTGGACGGACGACTGTCGTATCATCCAAAGTCGCTCCTACAAATAAATATAATTAATAAAAAATATGAACGTAATAACTTTAATATTACATTATAATAAAATCAAACCTAATTTGTATCCAGTCCCAGAAAAAGATGCAGAGCCGGGAGCATCTTGACTTGGTGCAACAATAATTCCGCCATGTCTAATTAAGGATATATCACATATTAGTTTGATTATATATTATTTAAAACAAAAACAGCGATGGTTTGATTTAAAACTTACTCTTTTACGCTTTTAAACATATCTCCGACAATATCATTTTTGCTCGGACCGAGTATCTGTTGTCCACTTCGAACAGAGCCTCCGGCATAAAATGCTTCGCCTGATGATAAAAAAGCAATAATTAAAAAAAATTCAAATGAAAGTCTGATTTTACAAAGATAAACCAATAAATATTTATTAATATAAACAATAAACAAAATATGTAACAAAGTTTAAATATTCTTATTTTAAGAATTTAGTCATTGTATGAAATCAAATGTATGCCCTGATAAAAATTTATAATTTACCTTCTTCCTCATCACTGGAGCTGTCTTTATTCAATAAGTTTTGTAGCGTCGAAAATTTTGTATTAGTTGCTTTTTTGGATTTATTTTTCTTCATAGGGGCAGAAGATTCAGCGGGTGGCTCATCAGAAAAATTGACATCCTCCGGTATCACTTCAGGATCACTGTCTGGTATTTCAATAGTTTCGTCTGCTGGAACATCTGGTATGGCATTGCTAGCTTCTTCTGATGCTCCATCGTTCAAAAAGTAACTATATAACGCCAACTGTCATAAAATATTAACGTAAACATATCACTTGTTGAAAACATGACAATGCAATTAACATATATTAGCTTAATTATATATGCAGTATGTTCTATATGATTTTTATTAAAAATAATTTAATACAAATACGACATTGAATGTTTTAACTTGTACATAGAAATTCATTTGTTGCTCAAAAGTAATATTTGAATTATAATTCTGATTAAAAATAAAAATAATATGCAATATGTTGAAATATATATTGAAATATTATAACGATATATTTATTAAATAATTATTTCTTGAGTGGACCAACAAAGGATTTTCACTTTTTAAATATTTTCAGTCATCTACCTCAAGATCCCAGTTTTCAGCTTCTAGGAAGAAGCGAGCACGCCTTTCGTCTGCGCCACTTCGAGTACAGAATTCACGCACTGTCGTCTCGCGTGCCGACATCATGAGGGGTCTTTGTGGGGACTGCGCCCTCTGCTAAGCGCCCAATTCGGCTGACAGTTCACACTGGCTGCTAGCCACTGCTGCCAACCCCGTGACAGAGCACTTACCATAATTGATGGGATACTTTGCGCCAGTTAAATGTAATGTTCGTATAATTTACAACAATTCCACCCTAATTATATGTATAAAATCTGCGTTTAATTAAGTTAATTAAAATTCATAAAACTTACAAATAAAATATTTAGATAAAATTGATGATATACTTTTTAGGGATCGGGAAGGCTCAATTGTTATTTTATAAACAATCCATTTCTAGCGTTCGGAAAAAAATGTATTTGATTGTAAAGCAAACCAAAAAAAATATCTATTCGAATGTAATTAATATTGTAGCTATTATTGAGAAAAAATATTAAACACCGATCACATAAAAGGTTGAATATTTATTCATTATTTAAATGTACAAAATGGCTTAATTTTATATCAAATTAAAAGAGGACTAAAGTAAATTAATATAATCGCGAAGCTAAAATATTCAAATATTTTCTAAATGATTTATCATTTGCTGATGATCAAAAACGAATAATAGGGCACTAGTAAAATGTATAAAACGCCATACCCAATACATTGTTTTAAAATAATAAAAAAAGAAGTGAATCACTATGTTTTAAAAATAATTAATAAAAAAACATTTGAATATTAATAGCATAAAATACACAATGGAATTAAAACCATTATGTTCAAATGTAATAGAATTAATACAATCGGTCAGCGAAATAAATAGTTATGATCAAGCAGTAATCGAACTGGTAATATTTTTATTTTTAAATAGTGTTTGACATATTTATTTGCTTTCTAAGATTTTATTAAAAGAAAAAAAAAACGATTTTAGATTCAAAATAGTCTTGATGCGAGAGCTAATTGTATTGCCGTTCGAATTAATTTTGAAAGTCATAACATTCAGGTTATCGATAATGGAATTGGAATAAATAAAGCCAGCATGAAATTGGTTGGCAAAAGATATATGACAAACAAATGCGAATCCATTTCAGATTTGAACAATAAATTAAATTATTATGGATACCGTGGATTAGCATTAGCAAATTTAATTAAAGTATCAGAGACATTTACGATAGAAAGTTTATATCAAGGCAGCGTAGAGACATTTGCTAAACATTTTTATAAAAATAAGCAATTTGGCGATATTGAATTACAAAATATAAGACCTAGTCAAGGAACTACGGTAATGTTATACAGTGAAACCTCGCTTTTACATTTTTGAAGGGACTGATGAAAAAAACAGGAATTAGACGGAGAACGTAGTTTCGTGGTTAGAAGACGGGATACTAAAATAAAACGGGATTGTAAATATTTAACCAAATAGTGGGAAAACGTGAATTCCGGGCACGTAGAAACGGGGTTTCGCTGTAGATATATATGTATATTAAATAATGAAATAAATATTTTAACAATTTGATTTCAGGTTACAATAGCAAACTTTCTATACAATATGAAAGTGAGGCAAACATATGCAAACCCATTACACGATATGGAAAAAATTAAGCGTTCAATGGAAGCGTTAGCCCTTATACATTTCAACGTGTCATTCACATTGCGTGACGATACAAACAAAATATTAATATTTAAATGCCAAAAATCTAGATCCATCAAAGCTAGATATTCTTTACTTATTGATGAAAAAATTGGTAATAGTTTACACTTGGCGTCATATTCTGATGGTGTATATACGTTAGACGCCTATATAGCCAAGAAAAGACATAAGTCAAAACGATTTCAGTATGTGTTTGTTAATAAACGTATAGTTAGACAATCAGATATACATAAGGCTTTGAATAAATTGTTAAAATCAAATAAAAACATTTTATTCGATGTAAGTAATTTATTATATTTTTTTAAAATATATCATCATCATCATTATTTGCCAGCCACAAGGCTCTCACTCGCTGAGGGCATGGGCCTGACCAAGCTCTCGCATGGTAGTCGAGGCCAAAGGAACCTGAGTCTCACACGTGACGTAAGGGATCTCTTTTTATGTCCATACCGTGGGGACCCAAGCCGTCTTGGTATGCGGTTTTTTGTAAAGAGTTTCCCTCTCTTGGCCATTGCTGGCATTGGACGTACATCTTCTACCGTGTTGGTATCGGATTTTACCCTCTCGACTGTGTCCAGGCAAGTAGGAGAGGGTTTGTCTCGGTATTCGTTTGGTCTCTTCTCTAAGGCGTTATCTGCTTATAACGAGTCACGAGAGACAAGTAGCGAGCGACCACACACACACACACCTATATAGATATACACAGGCATACATATATGTATATATATTTAATTATGTTTTATAGGAATTTAGTTCCGATGCAAGAATTAGAACTTTTCCGATATTCTTAGTTAATATGACATGTCCATATACAACGTATGATATTACGTTAGCGCCTAATAAATCTATGATTTTATTTAATAATTGGGATCGTGTATTAAAAGTCATTGAGAATACAGTTAATATTTATGAAAATAAAGTAGACTTAAAAAATAATGAATCTAAACAGAATGATGATGCTATTAAAGAGATGGTGAATGCAGTTTTACAAGAGAATGCCAACAAATTTGGGACATCGCAATTAGAAAATGCAGTTAAAGGTATATTTAGCAATTAATAATTGTTAGCATTATTATATAATCGTGAATTATTTTTAGGTAAACCTGCAAAGCGAAGAAAACATGATAAAGGAGTAAAAATGTTGCATAAAACATCACAAATCATGGATCTAAATAAATTAGATCGTAATATTAATAAAAAAAAAATATCTCGAAAATCTCCATTAATGAACGATATCAAGAGTGTCGGAAGCATGGAAATAATATTTGAACCAAAAAAAGGTCAATGTGATTACCCGGTAAAAAACTGTGATGTTGTAGTTGCTAAACAAAGATTTAATGAGATAAATTTAAATTTAAATAGACTACTTAAAAACATTAAGGAAACTTTTCATAGAAATAACGATATTGGAAATTTTAATTTAGATATATCTAATCAGAATAATAGTACTAAAAACCCAATACCGAAAAGGAATAATGACATAAAAAAGAAATACTTGGAGAATACAAGTCATGAATATAAATTTAAAAACAATAGCACCCCGATGAGAATATCAAACATACAAAATATATTGCAAAATAAACCTAAAGCATACATAAACGATTTCAAATCCAAAAAAGATAATTACGATTACTTTTCTAACAAAAATCATATACAATTTAAACCAATTTCAACAAGTAGTATGATAAAAACATTAATTTGCAAGAATAATGATTTTTCACATACCACAAAGACTAGAAAGCATTCACAAAAACCTATTCAAAGTCATTTAAATCAAGAAAAAGAAATTTATCAAAATAAAAAAATAAATTTTACAACAAATCGACTAAATTATAATTATGATAGTCCCGTAACATCTTTATTAAATCGGTATCATAAATTAGCATCCAGGTATGAGCGCGATGAGTTTATTTTTCCAATGCCAAATATGGAAGTTGATACTGAAAATAGTTTAAAATATTTATCAGATTCGGATAAAACATCTTATCCATCAATGAGTTACGGAGACATTTGCAACAAAACGACAAATAAATTAAATCTTCGAAATACATCAAAAGATATTTGTGCAAACTTTTTATCACGAGATTTAAATAATGATTTTATAATTGAACCGCCAAATTTTACAAATGTTTCAAACGAGTTATTTGATAATAATAATTTAAAAGATAATGAAGTCAGTTTTTGTGATAGTGTAAATAAAAGTATCAATATATTTGTCCAATCCGATGAAAGTAATTCTAGAAATGAATTAGCTGATGAAACATTGGATCAAATTAATTATTTATCGAATTCACCGCAAGTTATGATTGCATCGTTGAATAAATCCAACGAGGAGGTAATAAATGATCAGATCGATGATTCAGTCATATCACAAATGAAAAGAATGACAATTACTGACAAATTAGACGATAATACCGAAAATCAAAAAAATGATGGAGACGGAAACTTTAATATAGATAATACTGATGAATTACAAAGTTATAAATTAATTAGAAGGCCACGTTTTATACCAAAAGGTATTGTATTAGATTGTTTTATGAAATTACCGCTTATAATAAATCAATATCTTTAAAATAATATTTTAGGTATGTCTCCAATACTTCAAATATCCAAAGAAAATAATATAAATTCGGCAAACGTGAAAAATAGAGAGTATAATTTGTTGAAAATAAATAAAACCAAAAAAACCGAAAACACTTATTATGATAAGGTAAGTCATCATATTATAGTTAGTGCTATTTAATAACTTTTTAACGGATATGATGATATATTTACTAGGAGATGTATAAATTATTTGCAAATGATATTATGAGCAACTTCGACGCACCTGATAATGTAATGAAATTACAGAATTCAATTGTATTTAAATTAAAAAATCAATTAAAATATGATAAAAGCATACTTCATTCAGCTAAGGTGAAATATATTATAAGGTAAAGCGAAAAGTGATGTCATTTCTTTGTTGCGCTGCTTTGGAATCAGTTTATCAACGGCTGCCGTTGAGTTAACACGTTGCGGTTAGCATAATTTAGAAGCCCTGTTAGTAATCTTTCGGTTTTGGCATTTTTTATTTTAAAGGCTTGAGTTTGAAGATTCATATTTGCTGTGTTCTATGCTCTTTTTATTTGATAAAGAATTAAAACCAAATGAAGCTATACAGATCATCTCCGATATTTATTGAGACATCTTGAATATTCGCCAGTGCTTAGTTTTATTTGATAATCATAATCAATAACATGTTATAATATACAAAACGCATCACAAAAAAGTAAAAAAAATATAACACACGATAAAGTGAGAATACGTTCAAATGGCTCAGGTTTTCCTGGAGGGCCCGCCCTACGGTGAGTCTAAATGTAGACTACCTCTGAC
>JAGXCT010032324.1:0-26676 GCA_022495035.1 Philopotamus ludificatus | reverse complement strand
AGGAGTATTTAGATGCGATGGTTGCCACGATGGCTCGTCAGAGGTAGTCTACATTATACTCACCGTAGGACGGGCCCTCCAGGAAAACATTAGCCATATTTTGTTGTTAAGTTAATAAATTTTAATTATTTATAATGCAGATATGTTAAATAAGTGTAGTTGAAAATGTATGGTTGATGAATAAAATAAAAAAACTAGGACTCGAGATCAACATTATTAAAACCAAGTTCATGATAATCGACGGAATTAATCAGCTATCCAGATCTGTTAATCTTCCGGATCTAGAGAGGGTTGAAGAGTTTCTTTATCTCGGATCACTACTTGAGTAACGGTAATTGTGAGCTGGAAATAAGAAGGCGAATAGTGATGGCTAAAAATGCGATGTCAAAGATAACAACGTTTATGATAAACAGGGCGATATCCAAAAAGACAAAAAAACGTTTAGTGCAGAGTCAGGTATTTTCAATTTTTATTTACGGCGTAGAAACCTGTACCATAAAGGAAAATTGATGCCTTTGAAATGTGGTGCTGACGACGCCTGCCGAGAATACCATGGACCGCTAAACGCACAAACGTGTCTGTGTTAAAAGAAATGGGGAACGTTAAAGAGGACCAACTTTCTACTAACCCTGAAAAGTGAAGAGCGCCATGGGTTTCACCGTACTAACTGAGATGCGAAATGCAGGGGATCCTGGAGAACTAAAACCAAGAAGATTCGGAACAAGAATGGTCACGATCCTCAGAAATAGGAGTTGTTACTAAAGAAGAACTGAACTAGCTTGAAAAGTCCAGGATTGTTTTAGAATACTTTTTTTTTTCATTTTCTCTTTATTAAAAATGTTGATTTCAAACAACGTTGGCTCGTCAATGCAACCCCAAGCAAATTGTGACTCCCGAAAAAATGAGGCGGGTCTTTGCCACCTGGAGGACACTACGCGGGGTGGGGTCACTTTTGAAATTAATATTTTTTAATATTTAATCTTCCGCAGCACCCCCAAATGGTTTCAAATAAAAAATTATAAAGATCATTTAAAAAATTTCCTCATTGATTAGTGTTTCGTTGAGCTTAAAAGATAAAAGATCAAAGAAACGATATCAGTTTAATATAAAGGATACGTAAGAACCATGAATTATTTTTTTAAATATTTTTACGGATACTTTTGAGATGTAGGAACTTGATTGCACAAGGATTTTCATTAGGACATATATTTTGGGTCATCTTTTATATAATATAATAGAACCAAGCGCGTAGTTACTTTAAGGCAAAACGATACCAGACCCATGGGAATTCAGGGAGCTCGGGAGTTGAACTCGGGAGCCCCCTGATTCTTTTAAAATAATTTAATGTTTGTAACATCGGATTAACATAATAAAAAGGAAGAGAGATAAAAAGCAATACAAACGTTTAATTTTGTTAAATAATTAATTTCTTCATGTTTTTTTTGTGATCTAAAATTAATTATTCTTCCAAAACATTGCAAAATTTACATAAAAAAATTTATATAATAACATAATAAAATATAGCCGTCCCAATTCTATTTTTTAATTAATTAAAAAAAAACACTTTTTCTCAGCTTTTGGTTTTGACCAAATGATTACCAATAAAATATTTTCCCTGTGCGTTTTTACTTACTTTTCTTGGACGAGATTTTGAGCCAAAAATTAAAATGTTCTCGCCATGTGGATTATTTTCATAAAAATTAATTATTTTAAGATAATATTATTATTATTATTCAAATTCAAAGTCAAAGGGAAGCCACATTTGGATCAGGACACAAAATTTCTAGCTAGGATACTGAATACGGCATATGTATATTTAACTTGTTTATTTTATTTAAATAATGAAGAAGGAATCCAGGAAACCCTAAAAAATTAATACTGAAAAATTTCAGTAGCACTATTTTTAATGTTTATCATCCGATTAATCGCTGGAATTAAAAAATATTTTTTTAATGTTTTTTAATGCTCCAAAGTGCAACAAAAAATAAAGCTAAGGAATAGTGACACTAATAACAGTTCGGTACAACTAATATAAATAACACACACTATACCATTTTTAGATCGAAATTGTTGGCCAATGTTTGCCATCTCTGCCCTATGTCTACAATATACGAGGTGTAATTTCGCTAATGTATGTAATACATTGAATTTGCTTATCATCATACCTGGTAAAGTTATATCAGTGGTTAATTTATCTTTTCCATTCCATGGATGAGCTTTCAGTGATATGTTATACGAACATCCAGGTTTTATAAAACATCCAGCACCTTCCACCGACGATACACTGCGAGGAATCAACCACCATGACTTGGACTAAAGATAACATAAAAAAACATAATGTGAATCTCTGAATGATTTAATAAAAAATGCTATATATTAGACACACTTCATATGGATGACAGGTGACGGCCATCTTGTTTTTATTTTGCGCGCGCTTAACAATAGGACTTAACGCCATAAAATATGTCCATACATTGTTTAATTATTTTTAACAAAACGCGTTTCTCAAACTGATAAAAACGTTATTTACGTTATTCGTTACCGCAAATGTTATCAAAATATCTGTGAATTTGGTTTACATTGCCTCGCTGAATACCCTCTTTATACACTGGCCAATGTACACGGTTCGTTCAAAAGTAAAACAGTTTACAGAGGGCGTCAACGTCTACATCCGTGGGCTACAGAGTGTTTACACAATAAAAAATACATAAAACAAGAGGAAAATATATAGAATACTGCGTAAACTTTGCGTATTTCAGAAAAATGCCCGTCGATTTCAAAGAATTTCATTTTACATTTTCCATCATCGGGGCATTTGAAACCGTCTGACGTGTATGCTATGTTTCAGATTAATTTTAAATTATTTATTTAGGCTTTATGCTTAGGCGTCTGCGTATAAAATATTGGCGCAAGTCATAAATAACACATCGTCTACTGATATCAAAAGCCACGAGCATTTATTTTACACGTAATAATTATTGATAATTTAATTAAATTATATTGATTGTCATTGTGTACGTAGAAATTTATTTAATATAAAATAATTATACTAAAAAATATATATATTAAGTCATAAATAAATTCTGTTAAGAATTAATATAATAATTTTTGATCTAAGGTAACCATTAAATTATATTAATTAATTAATTGATTATTTGTCGTATTTGTTTGTTAATTGAGATATGTATTGCTTTTGTTACACGATCTTCTTTAATAGTCTAAAGTGGGTTTAGATCGTTTATCATTTTTTGTAGGTCATATTTCCTTAATGGAACTATTTTCGCATTCTACGCTCATTCGTTGTTTTTCGCCATTAAATTAAAAATAAATATGTAACATTAGATAATTGATTTAATTTTGTGTAAAATGATATTGAATACATATAATAAAGCAATATTAATAATTATTTAAGACCAAAGCAAATAAATATAAAGGTTACTTACCCCATTGATCTGATATTCAGAGCATGGTGTGGAAGGACACGTGCTTGTTAAATTTTTTGAAAACACTGATATTGAATAATCGTCTGGTAATTTTCCTCCTGAAATTTTATATAATTATAAATATTGGATTAATTACTTAAAGTTTCAATATTAAAACAAGTATATAAGAATTATGTTCAATTAAGCTAAAGTAATCGAGATTAATGTGTGTTATATATTTATTGTTCAGTAACGTGTATGTTCAAGTTTCTTTATGAGCAAAGTAATTAATCTTAAGTTTCAGCAACGTCTGGAAAAATTATATACGCCAAAGCAAGTGATGCTGAAAGACTTTATTTATGTTCTACGAATAATTATTATTATATTGATTATAAATAGTGACATCTGTCTTAAAACTACTCAATTTTTTTAGTATATATTTTTTTTAAAATAACGATGAATGAAAAAAGGATAGATCGGGCTTCAGCTTTATAATTATCATTATGTTTTCATCAGACGAAGTTAGGTTAATGTTTTAAGCCATAAATAACATAGGAAGTGGGTGTAATAATATTTTTGACGTCATACGTTTCTGCATAAATTTCTGGCGAAAGATCAGGGCGACGTATGAGTGGCTTCGGATACAAATTATTTTCGGAAAAGTCTGTCAGGCATTTGAAAATCTTTACGAGGGGCGGGGTGGGGATGCAGGGAGGTTTTTACGAAAGTTGCCCGGGGCGCCGACCCTGAACCCATCCCCGTGGCGCTCCAGACGCGGGCCCGGGGCCTGGATGGGGCGCCCCCAAACTCCAGAGACCCAAGGCCACAGGTCCCTTTGTACCCCGCCCAGTTTTCCGACAATGTTTATACGTTTTTCCATGAAAAGCCTAACGGTTTCTGCTAAACGTGCAACCCCTACAGAGAATTTCTCAGAACACGTACCTTGCCAGGTTACGTCAACTGAATCATGAAACTGGTATATACAACATCGTACATGTTATCTATCTAAGTAAACAATACTTTATTCATCTTTTATTCGGTATGAATGGATCAGAATATCAATTATTATCAAGAACAAATATTTCGATCTCGACTTGATAATTACAGACTAACAAAACTTAATAACGGATGAGAATCTCATATATTTTCATTATGATATAATAAAATTAGAATGAATAAATAATTATTGCTTTATTAATATATTTTTTAATAAATATCTATCTTTATATTATTTTTATTATTAAAGATATATTAAAATTAAATTGTAAATTATAGGTTTCAGAATTTTTATCAATATTTTGGAGAGCATTTTGTTTTTTACGATTCATTCTGAGGATCGTGACCATTCTTGTTCCGAATCTTCTTGATTTTGGATCTCGAGAACCACCTGCTTTTCACCTATTAGTAAGTACGGTGGAACCTAAGGCGCACATCACTTTTCGGGGTTTCCAAGCGCGACGAGCTTTTCCAGGCTAACTTTTATGACATATAGTAGAAAGTCGGTCATCTTCATCGTTCTCCATTTCTTTCACGGCAGATACGTTTGTGCGTTTGGCGGTCCATGGAATTCTCAGAGGTGTCGCCAGCACCATATTTCAAAGGCGTCAATTTTTTTTTTCATATTCTCATTTGTGGTCCAGATTTCCAAGCATAAGTTACAATTGAGAATACCAGACTCTGCACTAAACGTTTTTTTGTCTTTTTGGATATCTCCCTGTTTTTCTATAATTATCGAAAGCTTTGACATTGCATTTTGGCAGGAAAGCCCAACGTTGATCTGAAAAAAATATGACCTGTATTCGAAGAGCCAAGATAACCTGAAGGACGACCGACACAGTCCTGGATTCAGGATTGAGACGGACGTCTGTGCTGGAAATCACGTAATATCCTTCAGGTGGCAAAGACCCGCCTCAGGATTATATGGCCACTTAAATAGAGTGGCGTATGGTGGACTTGATGCTGGGTGTGCTGAATGTGGAAAAAAAAATATAACAAAAAAATACAGTTTTTTTTTAACCCTTTCACACGTTGATTATTTGTTGTATTTGTAAGGTAAATTAAAATAAATCACATTTATCTCAATCTTTTTTTTACCGGAAAACTTTATTTATTTTGCAATTCGATCATTTTTTTGATCCATGAAATTTCTTCATCCAATTTTATTTAGAATATTCATTTTTTATATTTTTATGACAATTGTAAATGACTTTTAGACCATTAATAAAATTCTTTTCATTTCATAATTTGTGGCAAATATCTTTTTATACGAGATATATAAAAACATATATTTACGAAATTTTTATATATTGTTTAGATATTTTTTTCACTGCTAAAAATATTAAATATATATGTAATTAAATTTACATATTATTGATAAATCCATTTATTGTATATAATACAAAAAAATATAACATTTTGTTAGAAATTATAAGCGTGGCATTGAAAATAAAGCGACACCGGGTGTAGCCGTACATGTACGGCGATACTCTTCAAAGGGTTAATGTATTTTATTATTATTTATATAATAATTCTATTCATTCTTTAATACAATTCATTAAAAAAAATCTGTATTTTTTTCCACATTCAGCACACCCAAAATCAATACCACCGTACGTCACTGCTTAATAATAATAATTACGTAAACAGTGCTTAACCCCTGGCCAAAAAGAAATTTCTAATTAATTAATGGCAGAAAGTTATAGATAACAATATAAATTACTCTGTATAAATATATATTTTAATAAACGGTTAAAAATTTGAAAAAATATGTAGATGAGTTTTATTTGTTTCCATTTTGAGGGATTTTTTTCGAAACTAGTACTCGTCCAATTCCCAAGACTGCTCAACAAAGATTAAAAAAGGCTATTCAAAAGTGAATAGCAAAAAATCATATAAACGTAAACTCTTCATTTTTTTATACATTTTTAAAATTTGTGCAAAAACTGTCTATAAAAAATCTTTTATTATTCAAGTAAGTTATTTCCAAAGGATATTAGAATATAGTAGCCTTCTATTTGGGAATCACTGGCGTAATTTTCATATATTTCCTTTCTGAATTGTCATTATATTTTATTGGATTATTAGCAAATGGTTTTTCTTCTTCGGGTGCCTTGTCCTTTTTCCGACGTAGGCGATCTACATATTCTAGTTTTTCTCAAAATAATTATTTCTTCCCAACTCCAATGCTACTTTTTCCTATATGATGGTCTGCAGAAGGCGATACTATGGTCCACGATTGAAGACTCAAAGTGATTCTGACTTACATTCCCTTCAATGTCAAATAGAATTCCCAGAATTCATAGATATTTCGCCCAAGGATTAAACTACCCGAGTACTATCTTATCTCGGTCGCGGTTAATATTTAGAAATATTTAATACCTTTGAAATAATATTAAAATTAACCAGTGTCGTGGTTTGACACTGGAGGCAACTGGGATGTTGTTTGGCTAATTCTTCTTTCCACTTTTTTTGTAAATAAAAATCGCCGGGTATATCAAAACACTAGAAACCTTTTAAGACAGCCAGGAATAAAATAACATTCCAATATGCCCATCAATGTCAAGATGCGTCAGGGAAAATTGTATTAACACAATAAAAATTGGATTTAAAGTCCACGAAATTACAAAATTCCACATATTTTTAATATATAATAATAAAAAATGTTATTACCTTGAGTATTAATCCACGATACGTTCAGCTGCAGAGTTCCTGGAGTGTGTTGAACTATGAACGGTTTCACGCTGAGATTGCTAGGCATTGTCGGAAAAACTATTTTATTTTCTACATATTTTACTTCTGGAATGTTGGGAATTGATTCGGTCTGAAATCAAATATAAATTAATATAATATATTTATATAAATATGCTTTCAAATAAACAATAATAATACTATCGTATCGTGAAAAGGAGAAAAAATGCCTTTCCCAAAAAAACATTTTCCATGATCCAATTTATCCTGTAACCTTGAACATACAGCGATATTATATTACAACACTTTTTTCTGGTGTAATATAAATATATTTTAATATTATTTAAATAAAATAATAAAGTACATTTTGCAATTTGCAAATGGCGTTTTGATCAAATATCTTCAGAGTTTAGGACATGTATACATTAATATAAATAAATGTCAGTCAAATCTGGCAACTACGGCCAAGTTTTTAGATCAAATGTCTGTTATAAACACGTCATTCATTTTCTAAAAGCATAATTTGCCTTAAAACAACATTTTTATTTAATTTAAGGAGCAGAATTTTGTTACGACTATTTTTCATTTGATTTGCCACTCCATAGAAAAATATATTACGATTAACTTTAAATACTCAAAGTAAATTATTTCGCAAAAAATACACTTGTAATTAATTAGGGAATTTAAAAATGATATTACTAAGAGACCGATCTTGAATCAGAGCCAATGAATTTTGCAAGTAGGCATAAATCATTTACAATTATTTATATTACATTAAATTTCGATAATCTTGTTTCTCTAATAATTGTTTATTGCACTCTAAATAAGTTCCAATACCAAAAAAAATTCAGCCCAATAAAAATATGATATAAAAGTAATTTTAATCTTAAAAGAAAAATTGAATGTACCTCGAATAAGGTGGTAACTAACAACAGTTGAAATTTTTGAATCGGTGTTAATATTTTAATAGATTTGTTTTAATCAAAAGTTTTATTTTCATACAAAATCAATATAAAAATGATCCTACTGTGTTCAAAACATTAAAAAAACAGTATGAAGATGTGGAATAACGTGGTAAGCGAATGCAGTTACATCGTTAAAACTTATACAGAATAATATGGCATAACTGTAAAATTTTCATAGTTGTAAAATATATTTTTAAAGTTTATTATTTGATATGAAAGAAAATACAGAGTGGAATTCATGATCCATCCCAATAGTACCGTCTCAGAATTCGCGCCGGACGTGTTACCGGATGTGAGTGAGAAAAAACATGTTTCCCGTGCCAATAGAAACGTATATTTTGGTTTTTATTTTTTTTTCTAATTACAGACAATAAATATCAATGATTATTTGTAATATTTACTCTTTAGATAAATATAAAAAGTTTGTGACATGTAGGATTTATATTAAAATAGTTATTCAAGGAAAATCAAACGCTTGGGGTCCCAAATAGACCCCATCGGCACGGCTAGGTTATACATATTTTTTTATAAACCTTATTATATTATATATACACATATCTGTAACTATACGAATTTTAGGTTTCCAAATTATCGGTACTTTTTATCACACCCCCCTCCCCCCTACTTTTTGAGTATTGCCACTGATTCAAAGAACCATCTGCTAGTATCAAAAAAAATAAAAAAAAAATTAAAAATATTCGCTATCGCTGTTATAAATCGATTTTTGCGATTATTTATTATTATATATTTATAAATACCAGTGGCGTACGGTGGACTTAATGTTGGGTGTGCTGAATGTGGAGAAAAAATACAGTTATTTATATAATAATTCAATTCTTTCTTTAATAAGATTCATTAAAAAAAAACTGATGAAGCGGTTACATACATAAGATAATTATCTACTTTCCCTCATTTCTGAGGATCGTGACCATGTGCATGATTCCCCTTATACTACCCTATTAATAAAATTCATTAAAAAAAACCAGTATTTTTTTTCCACATTCAGCACACCCAAAATCAACACCACCGCTGATAAATATATAAAACCCTCGTTCATCGCGCCCCCGGCGAGTGTGAATTCGTTATCACGCGGTTTTTTAAAAAATAATTAAATACTACTTATTTTTGAAAATGCCAAAAAGATAAAATGAAAAATCGGCTAAGAAAATTCGCAATGTAGTGACTAGAAAATAAACTAAAAATTATCCAAATGAAAGAAAATGGCTGTAAATTTTCAGTTGTAGCCATATGGCAACTTGGATAGCCTTAAAAGAATCGGCTAGTGCAGACGTAGAATCAGCTGAAAAATTGTGGAAAGGGGAAATTATCCACCAAATTTAATTTTTATGGGGATAAGACGGGACTCTATTGGAAACAAATACCAACACGTACGTTTATATCCATAGAGGAGATGACTGTTCTCGGCGGAAATGCATCCGGAGATTTCAAATTGATTTATCGATCAGAAACTCTTCGTGCCATGAAAGGTTATCCTGAAAACAATTTACCAGTATTTTGGCGAAATAATCGCAAAGCATGGAAGACATAAAAATGGACTGGTTTAAAAATTGCGAGAATATTAAAGTTGAACCTCGAGCTCTTCTGGTGTTGGACAATACGCCGGCACATCCTCGGGAACTTGAGACACTGTGCACTGATTTTACCGTTAAAGTGGATTTTTTACCTTCAAATACCAATTCCATCTTACAGCCTATGGATCAAGATATAAAGCAGCCTTCAAATCCTATTATTTAAGAAAAACGAAGCGCCAACTCATTGGAGAAACTGATAAAGGTGAAACCGATGCCATGCAAGTTCATTGCAATTATGAAAATGATATTCATAAATCAGTCTAAAAGCCATATCCGGAGGCATCGAGAGTGTTGATGTAGATGATGTTCAGACTTTGTTAAAATCACACAGCAAACCCTTACCAATGAAAAGCTACAGGAAATGGACTGCTATACGTTCCTAGAACATGATGTATACGAACCTGTTACCGTGCAAAAGTTGAGTGTAAGAACAACAAAAATTACGGACGAGTGAATGTTGTAAAACGTGTTGTAATGCATTACTTAACAGTTATCAACAAATTTTGCACAATAAGTGAAGCCAAACAAGGGAGTCTGGATTCCTTTATGAAACGCGTAAAACAATTTTAATTATTTTTCCAAATTATTCAATGTATGCCTTTTTTGTTATTTATAATGTTTATTTTATTAATAAAACGGTTTTTTCGAATATTAAACTGTTTTTTTTAAATCCCCCGTTGATCGCGAAATTTCGCTTATCGCGGCTATGCCCAGAACGTAACCCCCGAAATAAACGGAGGTTACCTGTATTATTTTAAAGTTTTTATTAGGTTGTTCGGAAAGTGATTTCGTTTTTTTATGAAAATGACGAGTTTCTTATAGTGAATAAATATTTTATTGAATTATATATTGTCCATTCTGGTCCAATACCTTTTACCATCTTACTGGCAGTAGCATGATTTCACGCTCATATTTTTTTTGCTCTTTGCTGATAAAAACTGATCCAGATGATTTTTGACCTCCTCATATGAAGTAAAGGTTTTACCGTCTAAAAAAAAATGTAGAGACCGGAAGAAATAATAATCAGAATGTACCAGATCTGAGGAATGTGGTGGGTGTGGCAGTATATCTCATCAAAGCTTTAAAAGCTTTTGGCGAGTTAACAAACTTGTATGAGGTCTGGCATTACATGGTGGAACACTACACCTTTCATAATGATCAATTCTGACCTTTTCTGTTTAAGTGAATCATTCAATTCGTCACTACACTTCAGAATTGATCGTTATGTTGTCCGGTAGAGGCTAAAAAACGAATCCTTTGAATTTCCACCCAAACAGATGGCATCACCTTTTTTGATGATGATTTCGTATGGTTTTTACTTTGCCATTCTTCGAATGCTCGTCGTTGTTGAAGTTTCCTTCGCCATTTCGGAGCACGCCAAGAACAACATTAGTTGGCTACGTAATTGGTTGACCCCGCTAACCTTACGGAGGACGGAAGGCCCCTCTTGCCCGGGCCAGCAGATGATGCATAGCGACAATCAAAGCATGCCTGATGCAGCATTGCGCTGGTCTCAGACGGTTTCCTCATTGCACTTCTGACTATAAGGAACTGGGTTGGAGGCGGTTTGCCGGAAGCGTGATATGATAGGAAGCAGCTCAAGAACTATCCTAGCATTGCCTTTGAATCGGCTAGAGGAGCCAGGTCAACCTAGCTCAGGATAGTCAGATCTCTACACCCGTGCCGGTGGCAGAATCTGAATTTTCTAGATACCTCTGCGTAGTTGTTCGGCACCTGCAGACCTTGGCGTGGTCGAATTCCTAAAGCGTGGCAGTCTGCGTTGTGGTGGTCAGCGGGTTAAGGTCGCTGCCCCAGGGCCTCCAGCCCATGCGGTGGGAGATGATATCAATAGGTGATATCCATGCTTTGTTCCCGTCATCCAATCTGGTGAGGTAATCTGATTTTGCATCAATTAAGCCCCTTCTACATTGAATCTGGTAAAAAAAAAGTCTTATTAGAGGGACCGAAAGGTGGGCCATGGCCAGAAAACAGGTCGGAGGTAAAAGTGTAAGGGGAGAGTAAGGTAAATAGCACAGCAGGGTGAAACAAAATGAGAATTCTGAAAATAAGATCGGTTTTTGAATTTCTTTGAGTCGGTTCATCTTTTTTACTTCATGATCTCTGCGGTTAGCATTGTTGAAAACAACCAATTTCTCGTCCCCAGTGATGATGCGCTTCAAAATGGATCATTTTCTTGACGTTTGAGAAGCAAATCACAAATTTATTTCCGTAAGAATATGAGGCACCCATATGTCGAGCTTTGACATTAAACCTAGGTGTTTCAAATGATCATAAACGATCGAATTCGATCAAATAAATTTCTCAGCGATCTCACGAGTTGTGCTTTGAACTGGTTCATCTTTTTTACTCCATGATCCTTTTTTATACTGGCATTCTGTCAATACATTTTCTCCATACACATCAATTATTTTTTTCTTGTTTGAACAGTATTTTTACCTTTTCGATAGTAAAAAAGTAAAATATGCCGAAAATGCTGCTTTTCCTTTTTCCATATTTGAAAGGGTACCAACCAAAAACTACCAGCTGTATCAGCTGTTAAAATATATAATGATTATGCGGATTAAGTGTGAAGTTTGCTGTGAAAAATTACGATTAAGTCCTCCGTTGAGAAAAAACTAAATGACTTTCTGAACAACCCAATATATCAGCAGTGCCAAAAATGCGTACCGTTTTTGATGTCAGTTTATTTGGTGTAATAATATTATAAAAGGGAATGTATAATATTCCTGATTTCCTCGAGATTTCTTTATAATAAATAAAATTCTATGATTCTCGAGATGTACAAAATTGTTCAAAAGAGATGTCTCAATCACGACAATATAAAAAAATCAGTGATTCACAATCTCCACTCGGTTGTATCTGTTATATTATCTATCGATATCCGAGGTTTTTCTTCCATTTCCCAACACGCAATGATAATTATCGACGTGAAAATTTCACGAGATAACAGTCTGACTCGATGCCAGTGTTTACATTGTTAATCAAAACAATGCGGGATCCTTTCAATGATGAAAGTTGAAGGCTTTGTGATATTACCATAGACATGAAGAATCTCGTTATTCATTCCGTTATAATGGAAACGTGAACGTTTACATTTCCATCCCCCGAATGAACACGAGACGACTACTATTCATATGATTTAAACGAATCGCGATAGACGCCATTGTAATGACATATGAAAACGATGAAGATTAATTGAATGCAGTCTACGCCTCTACGTCATATACATATGACACTTTTATGTCAATATGATCCATAAAAATAACAATATATGAAATGGTTGATTGATTGATTGCTATATGATTCCTACTCTATTATTATCAGATAACGATAAAACAGTGGGTATTACAAATCAATGTGAGATTATTATTGCTTCACCTATCGCGATAACGATATATAATTTGATGAACTCACCGTTTCATATGCGCCAGAGGTCTCAGCCGAAAAGCAGCTTACATCTGATGGCATTAATAATTGACACCATATCAAATTCAATAGACAGGCGTTGATGACTCCCTTGCACTTGGGTTTAAAAGACACTTTTCTTCGCATCTTGTAGCGTTTATTTGTCAATATTTTCACTAACCAATGGTCGTAAACTGCTTCGGCAACTTGAGTTTTTAAAAACATGACACTGGAGTTTCAACTTCTACATTTTTATATTATAAATATCCAGTACACTGATATTTAAATCTCATCACTATGTGTTTATTATTAAATTCATCTGAAAATAATGCAAAACACAATAATCGTTTAGTATTTTTTTTTTATTAATATTAGCCCTTTGATGATGTACCAGATAGAGCAGGCCCTTCTTTTAATTTGAACCCTATTTATTTAAAAAAGTATAAAAAAAAATATTATCGTTGACTTTATTTTTCGCAATTAAAAAAAAAACTACAATATTCGCTTCGCGGGCGCAATGTTTTTTTTCGCTCACATCCGTAACAAAAATCCAAAATATGAAGCGCATTATGAATAACTATTTTTCTTATAATATTATTTTTTTTTTTAAAAAAAAGTCAAGATATTGATGAAGATTTCATCAATATCTTAACTTGAAATTCTTGGGGTCTATTTTCCCCTTATAAATAGACCCCTTTCGGATGACACAGTGGTTTTGAGCTACCCGGATCGGTTAAAAGAGCAGAAGCAGTAAAATATTTTATTATTAAAAAAAATATATACATAAACATAAACATTTGAGAAGAACGTAAAACATGACTTAAAACCCCTCATTTCAATAAAGATCGAACTGCACAGTATTTATTCCAATTAGCCAAAAGCTGACAAACGAAAATAACAGATCTTTTTCAAAAAGTAGAGCATTGAATTCAAGATGCTATGGAAAAAATCTCAGCTAATGTTTAAATATATAGGAAACCCTCCTTTTACACACAAAAAATATTATTTTTTTTTGTCAAGATATTGATCAAGATTGTCTCAATATCTTGAGTCGAAATGCTTGGATTTTATAATTTATAATGGAATAAACCCCCTTCGGACGACGCGGTTGGTTTCGAGCCGCCGTGACGGATCGGTTAGATAATCTTTATCAACATATTAATGAGTGTTTTCAGTATTATTTTATACTATGATTATTTTGTTAATAAAGGGATAATTTAAGTGTTTATATTGTTATAAGTTTCTTACATGCGGCCCCCTATAACATTTTATAAATTGGTTGCTGGCCCGTTGTAAAAAAAGGTTGCTCGCCTCTGAGATAGAGTAACAACGCACTGTACGCCACACGCCTTGTCGCCTTATTTTAAATGCCATGCTTTTAATTTGGAATAAAATATTATTACTCATTCTTTTATAAATACTACATAGATTTATCAATAATATGTGAAAATTATTATAATTTTATCATATAGTTTTAGATAAAAAAATCATTCGTATAATAAAAAAGGCTGTGTCTGGCCTCGACTGAGACTGACAATAATTTCTTTGGCGCTTACTGGAGTCATTGTAAAGCAAAAGAAAGTTTTTTTTTATATAGCACTGTTCATGATCCATAAATAAATAGCCTAATGTGGTCCAAATTGATCTTATGATTATTTTAATTATTTAAAAAATATAAAACCCATCAAGGTGTCGCATAAACTAGCCGAATAAGAAATAGATTTTTATTGAGAGCGAAGATGAAGAAGTCATAAATGATTTGGATAAAATATAACATTCGATTACAACCCAATAACAAACAACCTTCACTTAAATACCTCGGTGTCACCTTAGATAGAACCCTTATCTTCAAGTGCCATATCGTAAAGAATAAAGGCTAAAACCAAGGTTAACATCCTCGCCTTAATAATAAAGCTAATGCAGCATGGTCACAAAAATTACCATGGCAACAAAAGGTTAACCTCCCTGTTTAAGACCCGGTAAGAAACACTTATCTGTGTCCTTCATCAGTAAGTGACGTAAAGACGCGACTATTCTGGGCTAGGGTAACACGGCTCCCTAGCCATCCAAAGGCAAATGCCGGGATAGTACCTTGAGCCGTTTCCCACCATATTACCACTCCCTACAAACTCGCTTCGTACCTCAGGTCCCAGGCCGTAGTTGCAACGAGGAAACTCTTAGGAATGGAAGTAATGCCACACACAGCGACCCACGAATCTAGAACTGCTCTAGAACAGTGGCAGTAGAGGTGGAATTTCCCCTTCAAAGGACGGATTACCTATCTCTTGTTTCCTGATAGAGCCGTGTGTAATTGTAAAGCTAAACTCACAGAGTTTAGCTTAATAACATCTTCACGCTGTTTTTGGGGGTTCGTCTGGCGTGATTACAGTCACGCTCTGTGGTCCTGTCCTTAGATGGACCGTTGTACGTCACGACCTACTTCACACTGTCCGATGCGGCAATTTCCCTATGGACCTCCCGGTGGAGGACCCAATTGGATATATGGACCTGGTCAGAAATGTAATTTGCTTTGTATCAAATTTCAGAGAGTGGTGCAAGTCTACTTTCCCTCTCCCTTCTCCTTTTTCTTAAGCAATTTTAGTTTAATTGTTATAATCACGCATTTCAATAAAATAACTGCTTTTGTTTGACCTCAACCCTGTATATGCGGCTGTATGGAAGGGATGGAAATGTATCAGACCAGTGTGACACAGCATCATCTTGGATACAAAAGTAAGGGACAAGCATATGTTTATCAAGTGAAGACGCATTTGAATGTTATTTTAATACAATAAAATATTGAGAGTCACTGATATCGTTTCATTTATACAAAAAAAAACAAAATAACACTTAAAAATTATCCCAAAATGAATTTACTCCCGAGACGTGTGTGCAAACAATATTAACTCACTAATCAAAGGGTTAATAAAATAAAAATAAAATATGAATTTTATTACTAGATGCGTGAAATCAATCTGCCGCGAGCGTATACTGTAATGTAGTCCAAGAGTGAAAATTATTGAATATCGCTAGATGAATGCTTTGACGTATCCTACTTAATTACAGCTATCTATATTCAGACGATTAATTGATTATAATGATATTAATAATACAGAGGTTCAAATCACGAAGAATTTTCTTATTTATCCGTGATGGGATATTAATATATTGCCGTAATTTCATTGGAATGAAATACAAACTTAATAAAATGGGAAAGAGCTTCGACAATGGTCAAATAATTTTCAACGACGGTACTTGATCTACAACCGGAGTCTGCTCTCAATTACGGTTAAATGGGTCTGAAGAATACTTGGATGGGTGATCTCTTGAGAATTCTGCGTGACGTAGGTTGATAAAGGGATGGTGCTAAAGAATCCACTCACAAAATAGCAATTTAAAATAAATGTTTAATGTTTAAACAAAAAATACTTTTTGAAAGTGTAGAGTCCGTTTTCACTTATCCAGCATTATTAATGTATGCTCTAACGATTTGAAAATGTGGCAACCCGGTGGCGTGTGATCCGGTGAATAGGGTGCTAAAAGTTCCAATCCGAGCTATCTTATTTTTTCCTGTGTTATTTTTGCATCGGGAGGCCTTGCATTAGCACATAGTGTTTAATTCAAGAAAATTCCCACCATATACAAATAAAAACCTTCTTTATTGTTAGTGATGGTCAAGGGGTCGGAACAGGCTCTTCTCTGGAAGAAAGCCATTGATTTTTTTATACAGGATTGTTGTATATGTCTTTTGTACCCAGGATGAAGCTATGTCAAACCGGCCCGACACAGTTCCATCCCTTGCCATCCACCCACACCGCATATACCGGCTTGGGGCCCGGTTCAATCGGTGCAACAAAAGCAGTTTTTTTCTTGAAACGCGTGATGTTAAATATAACGCTAGTCTTTTTTAGAAATGGGAGAAAGGGAGGGAAAGTAGCTTTGCACAACCCTCCGAAAGTCGATAGGGCCCTCCACCGGAAAACCCGCCGGAGAAATGCCGCATCGGACAGCATAGAGTAGGTCACGGCGCGCAGCGTCCAGGGAAGGACAAGAACACAGAACGTGACTGTAATCCTGACAGACGTGCCCACACCAACAATGTGGAGATGCTACAAGGTTAAACTCTTTAAGTTTAGCCTGAAATTACCGTGGCCAGTCAGGAATTGACTGACCCAGAAGTCTGGGAAGAACCAGCTACAGTTAAGCCTGGCTCTGATATCGCGAAAGAAGAGATAGGTAGTCCGCCCTTTGGGGAGGAATCCCACTTCTCCTGCCACTGATCGCCCTCGATTGGGCAAATTGTAGTGGCGCCGACGACAACATGACTGTTTTTTTTAAAGCAAAAGCTGACGGTCCTCAGCTGGATTTCAAGGTCGAGCGGGAGGACGTGTACCCAGGTAGTGTACTGATGGAGACATTCGAACCTTCTTGTTATTAAACACAAAAAGGGAAGGACGAGAAGGACTGAGTCGACCCTTGAGGAGGATTGCCTCAGTCTTGTTTGGACGAATGAAAGCCGATTGGCTTGGCCCCATTCTGAAATGGCTTTCAGTGCGATATGAGCTTTGCTCTCCAGCAAGACTAAAGAACCAGCCTCGACAACCAAGGTAATGTCATACGCAAGGATTGTTTTATATTTTTTTTTTTTAGATTGTTTTATAGCACATACTTCTCATCTTCAGTTACAATTCGCCGCATAAACGGATCGGCTTCATAGCAAGACAAAAGAGATGCACAGATGGTACGCCGTTGATTGAGCGCCATCTCCGTCAATTCATTGGGATCCCAAATTCCTTGCCTGGACAATTTTTCTATGCGACTAAGATTATCCTTAACTGTAAACCATGGACAGCCAATCTTCAATGATAATTCCTGAATTGTTTAATGAGGATCTGAATCTACCGTCCCCTTCGGGATATCATCATCTAATTTTAAACCACGGATCACACTTGTTTAGTTTCAGAATATCCCCGTAAGTATCGGTAATTTTTTTCACTACTTCGTTTGCCTTCATCCCTCGATCGAACAAAAATAGCATACAATGACGTAAATATGTTTCTTTTGTCGTTGGCCTTGACATCTTTCTCCCTTGGTAAAAAAAAAAGTTTAACCTACAAATAAAATTAGCTTTAACGTAATACAAAACTTAAGTATTTGTGGGACCATGTCTCAACATAAATTAACTGTGAATGAACTCATCGAAGAAATTTTGATTATTTTTCAGTCCCAGTGATATATAATATATCATTCTTTGACTTTATCGTATTCCGTTACGTCTCTTTTTTTATTTGTGAGTCTGTAGCTATTTTTTGACAATGTCTCCATTGGCCCGCGACGATAACAATCGCGAGCTGTTTACCGCGATGTGGTGTTCGGTGGTATAAAACATACGGTATCGAATTTAATCAAGTGGGAAAGGAAGTGGCGCTCTATCGACGAGAGCTGCCGTCATGGAAACCGAAAAACACGGATCACCCGGCTGTCTTCATGGCAACCGAACGGATCCCCTGCCCCGACGAGCCCCCCGACGGGGGCCTGCGCCACCGACAGGTTATATTAACAAATTCGACTGCGAACAACTCTAATTCACGGCATAACCATTTTCTCTGAAGAGCAATCAACAACACTGAATATCAATATTGACTTTAGAATATTTTTGAATACACGTTATCAGGGGCGGCTCGTGACTTTAAAAATATGAATGAACTAAAAAACATGTATTTTCACGAAATCAAATGAAAATATTTTTTATCAATATGTAAAAATTTAATAAACAAAATACTTAATATAAAAATATTTATTTTTCATAAAATCAAATGGAAATCATTTATATTTATTTATTTATTTAATTGAACAAAAGTGTATGAAACATGTTTGTACGAGCGTTCGAAAATTTAGAATCGGCAATCGATCGAATTATGGAAACTTTATTAAATTTTTACCAATCATTTTCAGAAAAGAGAAATGCTAAATATAGAAATAAAAAATGCTTTTCTCTTTACCTCCACTGACTGACATAAAACACTCGTTCACGTCGGACCAACAGCTAAACCGAGCCCAGCGACCACGTGTCCAGGGCATATAGAAATCTGCCCCGAGTAGACTTACGCAGCAAACAAAAGGCGACCTTTAGTATACGGTAATATGGAACTTTTTAACTGCACTATCCAGCCAAACAACACTCGTTCGCAACTTCTATTCAATTATTTGTGGAAACGAAAGAATATCTATTTCAAAGATAAAGAATGAATGTGTGATTTTGCTTTTCTCATTGATATATGCCTGTGTTTGAATAACTATGAGTGTTTTATTTCTGTTATTTTATATTTTATTTTATTTAAACGTTTTTAAGAGAAACTTACAGCATAACATAAAATAAAATTCCCAAAGGGCCGATCATCGGCCTCAAAACTTTCATAAACAACAAAAATATGCTAAATATATTTTTTTTTATTTTTATGTATAAAAATGTTTGCAACCCCTGCCCAAAAAACAAATTAGATTATTTATAAGATATAAGAGAATAAAAATATTTGTAGAAATGAAAAGTAAAATCATTGAAAAACGAGAAAAAGTCCCACTCTCTGATAGTTTTCGAACAATCACGTCCACATCGTTGCCTGCCTCAAATTGATCAGAAATGCGTGGGAAGGGTTTACTAAGAAAGTCCTCACTTTTTTGAAAGATACTTTGTCTAAAGAGCGTTGTCGAATGTGGCTATAAGGGGTTTGTGACAGTACCCGTCTTTGGCCAAGACCATGGGACTGGAGGTGAACAATACAAAGATATAGATGAACCTATTGAAAAGCACAGCAAGGAGCTAAGCACTGGAGAGCTTATGGAGCTGCATTGTGATTAACAGCAAGAAGCTGTAGAGAATAACTTGCCAAAGGAGGTAGCAGCAAAGCACCTGGGACTAAGAGAAATTGTGAAAGCATAGAAAACTGTTGTATCGTACATCAAGAAGCATCACACATTATAAAGCAGTAGCTATGCGCGCTACGAATATATTTATTGACAATGCTGTGTCTCATTTTTAGCAAATTTTAAAGCGTCGATCAAAACAAATGTCTCTAGTAAAATGCTTTCTAGTAAAAATGTATGATTCATAAATGGTGACTAATTAATTTGACTTTTTTTGTATTTTACAAATCGAAATCGCTTTCTAGATCATATAATTCCGCGATAGAAGAAAAGATGAAGATGATTCGCGCTCCTTAACAATCCCATCCATCCCACGTCGTCCAAAGGGGGTCTATCAGATACCCCAAGCATTTAAAATAGTAATATTGATGAATTCTTCATCGGTATCTCGACATTTTTTCTGAAAATCGATTTTTTTAAGGATAAAAATAGTTATTCATGATATGCTTCATAATTTGGTCGATATTTAGGATTTTTTAACTAATCAATATGATGCATAAATGACAACGGTCTCAGCGATATCTCGTTGCAAACTGAGCTCTCGCAGTGCGTGTCACTCGCACTCGGCGCATCGTATCGGATGCGAGCGAGAAAAAACATCTCCCCCGTGGCAACAGAAGCTAATATTATTGTTTTTTTTTCGCAATTGCATGGTATAAAGCAGTGCTTCTCAATTTATGGGACGCGGCCGCAGGATTTTTCGCGGAGGCTGCGAAAATATTCAATTCAAAGTACAAAGTCAATAGTAAATTTTGTAAAAAGTAATGCTTTAAATAAAAGATTGTTTAAAGCATTACTTTAAATAATCAAAGAGATGGATTCAGTGCACAGAGTTACTAAAGTACGATGGCTATCTCGCGGAAAGGTTTTAAAACGAGTTGTAGAACTTGGTGACGAACTTCGCCTCTTTCTTCACGACAAAAAACCAGATCTCGCTTCTTTATTTTTTGATGAGAAGTGGATGTGTTTTGCATCTTATTTGGCGGATTTTTTTGATAAAGTCAATGAATTAAATCTTTCGCTTCAGGGAAAAGAAAGCAACATTTTGATAATGAACATAAAACTTCAAGCTTTCCAACAAAAGCTTTCATTGTGGTCAAAGGGTATTATTCAAGGATGCACGGAGATGTTTTTGTGTTTTAATGATTTTCTCGCGAATAATGAAATATCACTGTCGACCTCAATGAAAAAAGTTATACTTGATCACATGGCCGAATTGATACTATTTTTTCAACAAATATTTCCCAAACTTGGATAGGGATCAAAGGAACAATTGGATAAGAACACCATTTGCCAAGTCCTTCAAATATGATCATATTACGTGGACAGCCCAAGTAGAGTTAATCGATATAAGATCAGATAATTTGCTCGAAGTGGAATTTAATGAAAAAAGTATTTCAGAATTTTGGTTAAGGTAAGAATATCTTGCTATTGGAAAAGAAGCCCAGGTAACTCTTATTCCTTTCGCGAATACATACCTATGTGAAACACCATTTTCTTCATTACTTTATTAAAAAATAAGCAAAGGTCATGCCTTTCCACGGAGACTTTGGAGGATGCTTTGCGAGTTAGCATTTCTGACATTGAATCCGATATCGATTTGTTATGTAAAAACATGCGACCTCATCTATGGCATTAAATTGTTTCATGTGTGTATATGTTTTATTTGAAAAAAAATGTTTTTAACCGTCCAGGCGCCACGGCGTGCAGGCCACGCGAAATTGGTGTAACCACCAGCGCCACGACAAACGCTATACGAATTTATTAATGAATAAATATAATATTTTTAAATGAAAATTAATGCAGAGACATTCTTTTGAAGGCAATATGATTGTTAGAATGTCGATATGTTTTTGCGGGGGGGGGTAGGGAATTAATTCTTTCAGATTTAGGGGGCCGTGATATAAAAGTAATTGGGAAGCACTGCTATAAAGGACAAATATTATTTATAATATATATATTCTTTAGTTTTGTTTTAGGCAAATACAAAAAGTTTGTGACATATAGAATTTATTTATTCGAGAAAAATCTGTACTGGTGATTTTTTACATATATTTTTATTATATTAAGGGCTTCCTTAACAAGGATATCATACTTTAAGTAGCTCTGTCACATAAAATTTGATTATATGTTCATCGATTTACCGTTTTTATTTTTTTATTACTCTCAGAAACATTGCTGTTTGCTTAGTTCATTGCCAATTCCAATTGGATACGTTACCAAAAAGACACGTCTTTCTAGGCAAAAGCAAACAAAAATCCAATTACTATGAACTACGTCATCAACAATTCACTTGTTATTCTTGATTATCTCGGAATTTTTCGTACTTTATTTTTAGTGTAGCGATTTAGCTCCCAGACTCTTGTATTGCATAACGATCTGTTTTGTATATCTATCGCTCCATTTATCTATAATGAGCTGTAATAAACAAGAAGATTAAATTGGACGATATAAAAATATAAATTTGTTTAGCATTCAACGGGTTAAGGTCCATTGATCGTTAAATTGTACCCATATCAGAATTTTATATGCAAATCCCATAGATATATTTTTCAAAGATCTGAAAATAATATGACATGGGTTAAGCTTCATGAATTTTTTATCACCTCACATATTGACGCATTGACAATTTTGCATTACGGACAATATCCATATTTCAACGGTTATTAATTGCAATATCGAATGGTTGTAGAATAAATTAATGCTATCTATCGCTCACTTGATGGACCAGAATAGATAACCGGGTATTTTGTTTAGATGACTCAAAACGATAAACAATCAAATTGAAATCGCGATCGTGTATCTAATTTTGCGTGCAATTTTAAAGAAATATTTATCGTTCATAAGACATATCAATAAAGCATTATGTTATTTCTGCGAGATTAAAATTAGGCTACTGAGAATTATTACGTTAATATTTTGAAAATTTACTAAGAAACACATATGCGAAAATTATTGGCTAACGAAACCCACGCACTCTTATCCGGCATAATAATTCATTTTTATGTTAGAATTCGTGTACCTTTTCGTCTATATTTTCATAAAAAAAGCTATTAATATTTCACTATTTTATGTTGTTACATTGCTAGCCATATCGGATGCATACTTTGTTGTTGGATACTTAAAAGGGTTCACATGTTTTGAGGTGGTTATGGATTTTTAAGCTTGCGAAAAAAACGGAAAATATGAATAGAATTTTTGGTAAAAAATAACACAGTTATGATGTTTTAACCTCAATATTCATCAGACATGTATTTGTTATTCCTATTTCGGATGATAAAAAGCATGGGGAAGATCAAGACAGAATTGCGGATTAAGCTAAAGGCCACAACAAAAAATTAAAGATTAAAAAGCACTGGCACATAAAAAATAATCCCAAGATTTTTTAAGAATTCACTTAAAAATGTGGTCGTTTAGTTATATTATTTATATATTAGATTCCAGTGTAGAGAGATCCTTTTTGTTAGAACAATAATTGTATCTATTGTTTCTTTACTTCGTGATTAAAAATTTACCCTTAACAAATCAAATATTAAAATAAAGGGAAATTTAGATTTTCTATATTTTCTTTTTTTACGTTGAGTAATTTTTTTCTTTGATTAGTTATCACGAAGGTAGAGAGTATCTGAAAGTTGCTTTTATAGCAGTTAACGTTTAGACAGATAAATCTAATTTTAACTTGTTTGGTTTAGATTAGAAGCGTATAGATCGTTAAAGAAGATCTTCCAATTCAAACAATGTGCTAGTGACACGTGAAGCGAGAATTCAGTCGGCGATTTGTCATTTACGCATCATATTGATTAGTAGAAAAATCTGAAATATCAACCAAATTATGAAACATATGATGATTAACTATTTTTATTCCTAGAATAATCTATTTAGAAAAAAAATCGATAAATAATTCCTTAATATTTTGACTTGAAGTGTTTGGGGTCTATTTTCCACTATAAATATACCCCCTTCGGACGACACGGTTGTTTTCGAGCCGCCGTGATGGTACGATAATCCTACCCGTGCCGATGGGTCTTTTGGGACCCCAAGTTTTTGATTTTCCTTGAATAATTCTTTTAATATAAATCATACACGTCACAAACTTTTTGTATTTGTCTAAAAAAGTCTAAAGTTTAAATAAATAGAGATAATCATTGACCTTTATTGTCCGCAATTGTCCGAGATGGTATCGGTATTGGACGTGGCGGCGATGGCGGTTGGCACAATCATGGTTTCGTAGATTCCTACGGAGCTATGAGGAGTCAGGCTGTTATCCAGGCCAATTCGGTGACGTGTGTGGTACAGGAGGTTCCCGTAGCACCCGATCAGACCGAAATTAAATACGAATTGGCCCTAACCTCATCTGATTATTATTGTTACAATCCGCGTCTTGAGAGCCCAACTCCCGGGCTCAAGGCTGGCGACCTGACTCGTATTTGAAGAGCCTAGATAACCTGGAGGACGAACGTCTCTCTGTTGGAGATCGTGTAGTGTTCTCCAGGTGGCAAAAACCCTCACCAGGGTTAGAAGGCCACTTATGTATGTATGTATGTAATTGCGAAAAAAAAAAACAATATACGCCGGACATTTGTTAAATGTTATCACGGTTCGTCAGGATAAAAGTAGAGAGTTTCTGAAAGTACCTGTCTTCACATTTGACGGAAGAAAAAGCACACGCGAACTAGCACGATGGTAGTGAGGTGGCGCCCATAGGGGCAACTCGCACAGTACAAGAGGGTTATGTACTGCGTCAACCAATACCTTCAAGAAGTGCTTATTTAAGTGCTCGACTTTCGCACGATTAGCTATTTCGCACATTTTCGAAAAATCGTTTTTTTTTCTTCAAAAACTGTTTCCAAAAGGCACGGCACTGTGATGGATGAAATGGAGAAATCCTTGTGTTACTGGATAAGTAATCAAAATTAATAAAACATCCCTCTGAGTACTTCAATGATTCAAGCTAAGGCTCTTAGTTTGCATAAAAGATTGGAAGGCTAGACTAAACGAAGATTCTAACAGTGTTTCATGCAAGTATGTAATGGCTGGTTTTCAAATTTTAAAACAAGATTATTCTTTACACAATAATGGAATTCACTGGAAAATCCAGTAGTGCGGATGAAGATGCTGCAAAGGCTTTTATTTCGTCATTGTCAAAATTATTGAAGATGGAGAATATACCTCTAGTTAAATATTCAATGTAGATGAGACTGGTTTATTTTGGAAGAAGATGCCTAATCATGCATTCTTATCAAAGGACGAATCAGTTGCCCTGGTCATAAACCTTCTAAACTTAGTGGAGATGTTGGTGAGATAGTTGAATCTCATTCTGAACCCTTGATAATAATTTTCTAATGAACCGACAGAGGAACGAAAATGATATACAAATTAGAAGTGAGGAAGAAGAACCAGAAGAAATCAATAGAGACCCTAACAATAAAAGAAACATGAACAGAAGCTTTTGCGCATCTCGGTATTTTTTGAATATTATAGAGAGTAGTCCCAATGGAGAACGCATATCTCAAGTGCGTTGGGCGATCCATAATAGTACTGCATGTTACAGATCTCTCTACGAAGAAAAGTAGTAAAATTCAACTACCCTTGACAAGTTTATTAAGAGAATATAATTTTTATTTAATATGTACGTAGTTAGGTACAATTTTTTGTGCTTTTTTTTACATCCCTCGACTTTCGCACACATTTCCAGGAACCAAACATGTGCGAAAGTCGAGGTCCGCCTGTATGTGTAACCAGTCCATAGCTCAATGATAACGATATATTAAATCATCCTTAAATCTATACCTATCACAGCCACAACAATATCATAGAATATTATATATCTCTCTTACGATATTATCTGATTTAATGCCAAAAATAAATCGCCATAAAATGTTGATTTATCTAATATTATCAATAATATACGGATTACTCAGTAATATAACATATTAACCATGATACTGACTACAATGTAGAAAAGTGTGAAGATAACAGAATTGGTTTTGAAATTTTTAAGATAACGCAATGTTATCAACCTATATTGCACTTCTATTATCTTAATAGATCTTTGTTGTTTGCATAGAAGTTTAAAAAGTGAAATTAAAACGTGATTATATTGTTTAGATTTTTTTTATCGATACAAGATATTAGTGTGCGCAAGATATAAGGACGTGCTAAACTTTTAGATGTATTATTTATTGCTTTTCAAATTATTCGTGTCAACTTCACAACGAAAAAAACTTTCCGGAGTACGTGTGGCTGTATATATTTTATACATTTTCTATGATGTAGGTGATTCTGGAGTGGTATTGATTAATTCAGAGCATCCTAGGCAAACAAAACTAGCTGGTTTCGAAAACTTTTACATCAATTATGTGCCCTATACATAATTTAAGACGTTCATCAATTCAAACAATGGTGTATGTCATTGTATTATAATCGATTTGGAAAAGAAGCGTAATGATAGTAATTTGAGTCGTAATTGGTATTGACTAGGTTAAAGAAACAATAAATTAGCATTGGAATATATGGGCGAGTACTTCACTAGATAATTATCTTTGTTATAATAGAAGAAGTGATTATAAAATATCGCTGACGTATCTTGTGGCGAAGATCTGCCTCAGGGTTAGAGGGCCACTTAAATAACAAATAATAATAATAATGATAATGAATAAT
>JAGXCT010032323.1:0-19437 GCA_022495035.1 Philopotamus ludificatus | reverse complement strand
CAAAAATGTGCGAAATAGCGAATTGTGCGAAAGTCGAATGTGCGAGAGCTGAGGTTCGCCTGTATATACATACATGCAGGGCCTTTCAGAGAAAATCTTAGCAACGTATATTTTAGAGGCCCTTCAAAACATTAAATAAAATTGTGGGCTAGAGAGTATAAAATCGATGGTATTTAATATATTGAATTTTGCTAGTATATTTAGTTGTTCCTGATACATTTTCAATCGTAGATAGTTTTTAATTCATTTCAGAACAGGTAAAAAGTATTTTAGCATAGTTATAAAAATCTAAGCACCATCGCTAAATTGAGGAAAATGTAAAGAATACTATGTCGATACTTTTTTTAAGTATTATAATTCTTCGGGCTTCGTGATAGTTTATAATTTTATTTATTATATTTTTATAATAATTTTGACATTGTAACAATATTCTCTTGGTCCATGTTTTACCAATTCAAATTCTAAATTTTCATAAAACTTTATTAAATACGTTTAAATACAAATATTCTTCAGCAAATTCTGCATTTTTATCAACGATGGTTCGCAGCTTCTAGCCTAAAAAACCTATTGCACAGGAAGTACTATTGAATTTTTTCTACCCGTCCAATCTCTGTCTTGTTTTTTTAATTTTTGTCTTTTTTAAATTTCGTTCCGCTTTGGCTTCCCCCATATGTTTGTCAAATATATTGAGTTGCCAAGTTCAGGCCCCTAATATTGCGAAGCCCGAGGCTGCAGCCACTCCTGTCATCCCCCTCTCTGATATGCCCTGCAAATATGTATTTGTATATTTCGAAATGAATGGGATATTCGCCTAAAATATTTTGCATTCATTTAAGTACACATTCACGAATTCTTTAGAACAAAAACAACGAAAAAAAGATTAACAAAAATCCTGTCTAAAACTCAACGAAAAATTCTACATATCGTAAACAAAAAAAACGGATTTTTTGCAAGAATCGTGTTAAGGAAAATGTTCAAACTACAAAAAAATGCGCCAAAAACTTTCTGGTGAGAATTATACAACAAAAGTAAATTTTCTCTTAATAATAAAACAACATTTATCCAAAACGTACTTAGGGTTTAAAACTTTAGATAATCCTGATTTTTGTTCATAATTATTTTTTTTAATACAATTTCTCAATAGAAATCTCTGATTAACCTAACAGTAACAGCCCAAATATGAATCCAGTGGAAAATCTATCGGCAATAATCGCGAAAAAATGTAGAATATAGTAAATGGCAATTAATTTGTGTCTGCTAATAAAAAATAATCAAAAATTAAATTATTTTTTATACATTTCCATAATTGAACTAATTAAATTGAATATAAAATGTCACAAAATACTAAGTAATATAAAATGTATATTTTTATATGACGTTTTTTAACGCTCGTGCTTAATTAATCATTACTTAATTGCAATAATAAATTACGATGCATTAATAAATATGCTAATTTGCGTGGACAATAATTTTATTTAATACTTAATTAAATTAAAAGCATTTTGTCTAAAATAATCAATCATCTTCGTATCTTCGCCCATACACATTAGTCTTAATCTATTTTCGTTAATTATTTATAGATCGAACCGATCTATATGATAAACAGGAAGCGATCTATCTTTGCATCGTAACATAAATCGCTTCACACAACACACGACTAACGACGGCTGCCATATTTCACATGATTTTATTCCAATTATACCAATTATTACTATATATTCTACAGTTATGTATCGTAATTATATAGTTTTTGGCATTTTTGCCTATAGGGAGACTTCGCTCACGTTTACTGCCCGATATCACGTAACATTTGTTCCGGCGATCGGTATAAACAGTCAATAAAAGTTTACATTAATCGCTTACACTGTTTCAACATGTTAATGGCGGCAATGCGAATTGTGGAAAGTCACGCGAAATTCTGCTAGTGATCACGCATTGTTACATCGGGTCTATCGGCAATGGTTTCGGGGGTCAGAGGACTCGATCGTTGCGTGTTGAACAATTCCAGATACAACATAAGTTGATCAAATCCATTATTATTAACCTTCTGGGGGTAATTTATCATTAGTATAGTATTGAGCTTAAATATTTAAGCAGTGGGCTATCCATCACACTTATCCAGCTATATATTTTTAATTACGATACAAAAATGTGTACAGATAATATCTATCGTAAAACATATTATGTAATTATTTTTGATTAATTTCGCTCTGCAAACTTTTCCCATTATGTGTAGTATAATAATTTTCCGAAGTAACAGGTGCGCTTCTCACACAAACTTTATTAGTTGTCATTTATAAGTTTTTTTTTTATGGGAAACTTAATCAATAAACTTTGCATAGTGTCGTTGCTGAGGCATGCTCATTATTTCGCACTTAGGTCGGATAAATTTTCACGTGGGCCAATCGCTTATACGACTTCATCCCGAATCATAAAGAGCAAAGAAAAGGGTTACGTGCAGCGCCAGATGTAATATATGGGCCATATCCTGGGTCCCGGGTTACAAAGTGGGATCTACGAATTTTATGGATTGAATAAACTTTGTGTACACTTTCATTTTTAATGAACCATGAAGACGTGCCCGCTCTGCGCTGTCTGATGGCTAATTTTGTATAAATTTTATATAAATCGGTGCGGTTCCGATTTGATTTTCCGACAGCTTTGGCGCTTTTCATAAAATAAATTTGCTCTTCTGTGCTGGTGCTTCCGTCGCCGGTCTTCAGATCACTGGGGGGACTTTGCCTCGAGGGGACAGTTGCTTTGGCTTCCTACCTTTATACTCGATTATTTCCTATTGCGCTCTAGAACAAAAATAATATTCTACAAAGTATCTCGAGGGACAGATTGGAAAATCTATTTTAATGAACTGAAAATGTTTATATAAAGGATACTAAAAAGAAAACTATTATTTTTTATATATATATATTGTATTTGACAGTTGAGTCCTTATTGCGTTTCTTTGAAACAAGTTAATACGTCGTGTTGGTATTGATTTAAAACGCTAGTATTCTTTCTGTGTTGAAATCTTTAAGCCATACAAAATATGGAAAAACTATAGATTGAAAAGTCACATTTGCGGTAGTTTATGCCGGTTTATTTGATGAAAATTTGAAAACAATAGAGCTTCCCAGAACATCTGCAATATTTATGGAGACATCATGAATCCTCGACATTGCTATGGTCTTAAAAATGGAAAATTGCAAATCAAAACAAGGAGATCTCTTTAAATACGATGATAATACTTCACACACATTGGTGGGGTCTAATCCGAATAAAACAATCGAGGTAATGTCACAGGACATCGGTTGTCCATTGTCGACAGCAAATAATTATTAAGAAAGCCTCAAGAAAAAAATAATTATTAGAAAAATTAACTATTATGATCTTTTCGTATTAATCCTCTTATATTAGGTATAGCGAAAAGAAATGACCGTTTTTTTGGTACAAAGAAAAAAATATTTACAAAAATATTACAAATGATTTATTTGTTTAAATAATTTCCATTATTATTTATAATGTCTCTCAACAATTTGGGCAACTTTTCGATGCTTTTTTATAAAAACCTGGCTCCTTTGATTTAAAAAAGGCATTTAAGTGATTTCGGACTTGGTTTTCTGAATTAAAATTTTTGTTGCGAAGCGAATGCTCCATACTTCGAAATAAGTGGTAATCTGATGGAGCAATATCAGGAGAGTAAGGAGATGACGTAATAGTTCCAAGTTAAGCTCTCAAGTTTATATTGAGGATCTTTGCTGCGTACGGTCTCGTTATCATAAGTTGTAAAAAAATGCGCCGTTGTTGTTTCTACTAACATTGACTGTTTTATCAATTCTTCCTTTAATATATATTCTGTAATTTCGCGAACAGTATGCCCTGCTGTGACTGTTTTGCCAGGTTTTAGTAATTTTATACGAATCACCCGAACATCCCACCAGACAATAATAAAGAATTCTTTTAACGTCATACCAGGCTGAGGTGTTGAAATCGATGCTTCCCCTGAGTAAGTCATTGCTTTTTTTTATTAGAGAGTTATAGCGATCCATTTCTACCTCCAGTACTATCCTAGAAATGAATCGGTTTCATACCCGTCAAAGAAGAACCAATGGCCACCGTTGATTCAAGGCCGATCATGATAGACTCGCGCACCCCAAAACCTTGTGTCTATGTTTCTTTCCCAACAGTTTGAGGGTCTTACAGTTGACTAGGGACAGCCATGTTTTGGGATACCTCAATTGTTTTTCGAGGATCGGATTCCACTAGTGATTTCAGCACTTGATCATCGATTTCTTGCGGCCTTCCCGATTTTGGTTTATTTTCTAGATTTCAGTCCCCATTTTTAAACTGTTTAAACCACCGTCGACACTTCCGAACCTTCAAAATATCACTCGTAAGTTTCGTTGGCAAACGTTTACAGTGGCTTTGCTTTCTCAACTTTGTCAAATAAAAACAATAACACACACCGTAACTGCATTCCTGGATTCGGCCAGCGATACTTTTCTGTAGCGGGTGAAAATAAAAAAAAATGTATTTTAGTCGGGAAGGGATTAAAGGAGCTTTAAATAATACTAATTTTGACGTACTTACTCGCCGGGAACTGATTTCAAAGAGCGCCCTAAGAAAGCGGTCATTTCTTTTCGCTATACCTAATATATCTCTTTTATTAAAATTGTATTTTAACAAATATAATGAGAGTAACTCATAGATTCGACTAAAATTGGATCGAGTGGAAAGGGTTAAAACAACAAATCTGTTGATCTCTACTCACATATGAAACTGATCCATTTTTTATGGACGGATCGTTACTGGGGATGAGAAAATTATGGATATCATTTTCATCGAATCAGGTAGATGCATCCTCCCTTCGAGTATCATTGATTGGAAAAGGTTATTATTTGTATTTGTTGGGATGTTTTGGGAATACAGTGGAACCCCCAATTATACTACTCCGAATTACGCGCTGAGTTGAAATATTCGCCGCAAACCCCCAATTGCGCGGTCGCATTTACATACAGTCAAACGTTAGCTATCGTCTGTGTATTCAACACGTGCCAGGCTATACGCACACAGCCGGACGGCTTCACTCCCCCAAGTACACGGTCCCGATTTTAGCGTTAGTGGGGGTTTAACTGTAATTCTCTATAGTTTACTAAAACCTTGTTAGACCGAAAGATGAATCCTTCAAAATGATATTAAAAGACCACATGTGTTAAAAGTTACGCTGGACGAAATAAGAGAGTTGGATTTAAAAGTTCTGCAACATCCACTATACTTACCTTCGGATTAATTTATTATAAAAAAAGCCAAAATTTTACGAAATATGTATTAAAAAACTATCTTTTCCGTGGAGGAGGATAATAGAATAGAAAATTATTCAATTAGGTACAATTTTACTTAATAATATACTCTCCATTTTTCTCTACTATCATTTTCCGTTTGTTCATCAGTTTTTTGAAACCTAATATATAACTTTTGAAGTAATAAATAAGGTCATTTTTAATATCCTTCGTTGATTTATATTGTTTTCTTGGTCTTTAGAGTGGCTTTATAGGATAATTTATGAGGTCTCCATATTCTAACACCTTTCTCAATTCTTTTAAATGCCTGTAAATTGATGTAGAAAGCATTGTGAGTATCTGTACTGTAAATTTCGAATCTGCTTCGACAGCTACTCTAATATCGTTACTTCAATCACGATATTATAAAAGTTATAGTATTAAACACCTAAGGAATGTCTTTAGTTTACAACGCACGTAAGAAAAAATGCAAAAACCTATGAAACGATCTGATAAATATTAAAATACACCTACTATATAATCCGAGGGTATTGTTTGATTTATTGTATAAAATAATTTGAAGCTTTCGCGTATGATAAACTCCATAATGATATATCGTATATTACAATTTCCACAACCGTTGAGCCATTTGATTATCTTTTATCCTCAAAACACAAGAGCGATACACTAAATTGTTATTTGGAGCACTCTGGCAAAAGCCCATTCCTACAACAAGACACGTGGATTATCTCTCTCTCTGCTTTCAGCCACCCTTTCAGATTGTCTTCGGCCATTTAAAAGATCTGAATTGATGTCGGCCACTCCAGAAAACGATCAAAATGGATTGGATTACAGTTGACGAAACAATTATCTCAACTTTCCAAATATCAACAGTTTGATTCAATATTGAAAATTTGATAAATCGAAATATTCGCGGGGCGAGTCCGCTCCGCCATTATTAACACGTTAACTGCCAGACGAGTGACACTGATTCATTGGGCCAATATTTCTTACGCCAGTGCATAAGATTCTTACAGTGGCCTTATTGTTACTGGGTCGCGATCGATACCGGCAATATATCAAGCGACATTCTGATGGCTTCCCTTCGCCGTCGGAAAGATGATGAATAAGGCCACCCACGGATGCTGAAAAAATTGATTCTTTCATATCGTAATAATTTTGAGCTTTTGTTCGGAAAATGGTTGTCGCAGTTTTATACGTTCTTTGTGTTAAAGTGCAAAAAGTGCAACCCCCCATTGGATTCATTGTTCGCACCCGTTCTTTCGCACCCGTTCTTTCGCACTCTGCGGACGGCCACCGCGTTTTGTTCTTTCCTCCTCATATATCCCGGTTATCCCCGTTGGGAATGGGGATCCCAAATGGCGACATTTCCCTTTTTTCCGGATTGCCACTCTTGGAAGGGCCCAAAATTTATAAAGCGGACGGAGAAGGTCTCGGCCATAACTTGAACGCAGAATGATGTGGTTCTTCTCAACAATGGACCCACCAACCTCACTTAACGCATTCCCATTTTCCCCCAATTACGCGTTACCGTCTGTCTAGCCTCCACTCTAGTGTAAACATTCTTTATTAAAGTTGTAAGCTTAAAGTATTTTTCGTCTTTAAAGCACGATTAATTAAATCGTTCATTCCGTATCATTTATTTTTATAAAATTTAATTTTGCCGACTTACTGTCGTTTTTTTTACATCATGCTAATTTCTACGACTGGCCATTTTTCATTTGACAACAAAAATTGCTTGTCAGCTTATCAACAAAATAAAAATGGGACAGTCAGAGGTCGCATCTATTTTCGGGACGCTTAGCCCCTGCGTTATCCTTTCGACCTTTCCGATGTTCAAACACGATTTTATAAAACGACACATTTTTTAAATTATATTTTTTTTTGTTTCAGGATAATCTCGATCGGTACGCTCAACTGCTGAAAATTTTCGGTGAGTCGAGCATTATTTTTTTTATATATATATATATATACATTACGCCAGGGTTTCCCAAACTATGATCCGCGGAACACCAGTGTTTCGCAGAAGCTGAATAAATTAGGAATAAAAATTATTTAAAATTATTTAAGATCACTTCAATTCAAATTATTTAAAATATTGTTCAATTAAATGAGTAGTGGATACAAATCATTTATATTAAATACTGAAGTGAGATGGCTATCCAGAGGAAAAGCATTATTAAGACTGTATGAGTTTTGAAGTGAGTTATTAGTCTTCTTAAATAATTCAGGACAAAATTTTGTTGATAAAACTTTCAAATCTATCAGATATTTTTACCAAGTGCAATGAAGTTAACTTATCATTAGGAAAAAATTGCATCTTTTAATAAAAAAAAAATACAATTTTGAATTTATTCATTTTTATTTTTTTTATGCCTTACATCAGGGTTTCCCAAACTATGTTCCGCGAACCCAAAATAAGTGTTCCGCGGAGCCTTAATAGATATTTCACAAAAATTCTTCTGATACGTCTATCATCGATGAAGAAAAAAATCCAAAAACTGTGATTTCTTCAAAATCGAATATTGAAGAACAAGTGTCATCTATGAACAGACCAAAACGGAAGTATGATGAAAGTTATTTGAATTTTGGATTTACGTATATTGGCAATTCAGATGCTCCTAATGCAATGTGGGTTTTGTGTCAAAAAATATTTCTTTGGTTCCAGCTAAACTTCGCAGGCACTTCGAAACGACACTCTGATTACATGGAAAAGACATGCAATTTTTTAAGAGACAACGTGACTCACTAAGTCCAAATTTTAAATGATTACAATGGCTAAAACTGAAAATGAAAATGCAATAAAAACATCTTATCGCGTGAATTATCGTATTGCACTTAATGGTGAAGCTCATACAATTGGAGAGACACTCATTAAGCCATCTGCGAAAGATATGGTGTCATGTGTTCTTAATGAGCAGGCTACTAAAAAAATTCAACAACTGATAAAGCCTTTAAAATGATAAACTTTGTAAAATCTAGACCACTTCAATCCAGATTATTTAAAATTGTGTGCGATGAAATGGGTAGTGAAAATAAAGTACTTTTATTACATACTGAAGTGAGATAGCTATCCAGAGGAAAAGCACTTTTATGACTTTATGAACTTCGAAATGAACTATTAGTCTTTCAATTTTTTAACAAATCCTTCCTGGTTGATACATTTTGCATATGTGTTTTATACAAGTGCAATGATGTTAACTTATCATTACATAGAAAAAGTATTACAATTTGTAATACAGTTTTTTAACGTCAAATACACCCGTTTGCAAATCAAATGCATCCTTTTGCAAATTAAATGCATCTTTTTACAAATCAAATGCACCTTTTTGCAAATCAAATGCATCCTTTTACAAATTAAATACAACTGTTTACAAATCACATGCAATTTTAACAATTATATTAAACAATTAAATATTTTTCAATAAATATACTTTTTTTATCAGTTCCTTTAAAAATGTAAAAAAAACTGATTCCACTGTATTTATTAAAGTGTTCCGCCAAAATTTTCGGATTTGCTAAGTGTTCCCGTCGCTGAAAAAGTTTGAGAAACCCTGCCTTACATGAATATTTAAATTAATTAAATTTTAAATTAATTTATTTAGAATGCATGACTTGAAAACAATTCGTATGCAATATTTTACGAAAACTAGTAAGGACGATTCATGGGTTCGGAATCCATTTTCCGTTACTGCTAAATCAGTAGGCTAAAGCGCAAATGACTATAAAAATCCAATTGATTTAGTTAGTGACTCTGATTTGAAACAAAAATACAAAAGATCAGTTTTCAATGATTTCTGGGCGAGTTTTTCAGAAGAATACCCCAATTTTTCAAAACAAGCTATTATTGTTTTACTTCCTTTTTTTACAAGCTATTTAAACGAGACTTTTTTTATTATGTTTTAATAACATTTTTTGTGTTCCGTTAAAATTTACGGGTTTGCAGAGTATTCCATTGCAGAAAAAGTTTGTGAAGCCTTTGCATTACGCCATTAAATAGGTCAGCACTTGTCGTTGAACCCTAAATGTGATGGGAAATAAAAATTTGAGCTACCCCTAGCCATCAGGGCACGTTTTCCCTATATATCAAGTGCTTCATCTCTGAAACCCTTATTTTGCAATATTAAAATGCCCTTTCCTCAACAACAAGCCATTATGCTATTACTATATCGATACTTATCTCATCATATTTATAAAGCGCAAAATTCATTCAACATTACTCCAAAACAAGATATTTATTTGAAAATTATATTATCGCATCGAACGTGGTCTCGTCCGACATTCTTCAATATATATTTTTTTTGTATAAAAGCTTTTTCATTTCCTAAATGTAATTAAATCGAGTTTTTTTTTTACTTTGATCTCATGATAAAAGATTAAAATATTAATCGTCGTCCATTGCTTCGGTCCTCCGGGGCTAGAGAGACCGGGGTGTGGTTCTGCCTTCGTCCGAATCGTCTATAAAATTCTTGCTCTAATTACCATTTTAAATTAAGGTAAAGTTTTCACCCTCGCCGAATTTCTGCCGTATTTTATATTGTTGCGAAATTTTAATTTGGGTCTTTATTAAATATTAATAAATCGTATTTAATTACTTTGTCGAAGAATTTTTATATCATCGGGTTTATGATGAGCGCGTTTATCGTTACCTCCGAAATGAACGTAGACAGATCCCTCTAAAGTACCTTAGATTCTATCGTATTATTGTGTATATACGATATATATGTATTATTCACGCAATTTTCCGCCACTATATAGCGTTACTCGGTTTTGTAATAAAAAAAATATACGGACCGCAAATATTTACACTTGAAATATGAGAGAGAAAATCGGATACGGCTTTAATGCGTTACCTGGGAAGCATAATTTGGGACGTATTATGTTGATTTTAATTTTTCATTTAAAATTTGAAGATGCTATCTCGTCCGTACGAATTAGTTTTTGAAAATGTGTCAGACGAGCAAATGTACTTATTATAAATTGTTCTTATCAGATCCGAATGACAGCCGCAAAAGCGCTTTATCATTATTCAACTCTTGACAGATCATAAGTTACTTCATCTCTGGGAGAACATTTCACTTGTTTTTATTAAAATGTAAAATAATTGGTGTTTACATTTTGGAACACACATACACCTGTCGTTTCATATTTATAAAAAAAAATAATCACTTGGTTTGCCATTTAATTTTTCACCATATAGAATCTGATATTAATTTATTTGATTTTCAAAGAATTTGCATATTTTCATATTCATATGTATGCAAATAATCTGCCGTAAAAATAAGCCGTTTTCGACGAATCCGATAAATCAAATCGTTTCGTCAAATTTACATGCAATATTTTCCGCTTGATATATTCGCAATTGGATGCAATAGACAGGATACGTATCAAAACTGTTGCATCCGCTACAGATGGAAAATGTAAATGTTGGAAATTCTAGTGCGATATGTCAAATCCAGGAAAACTCCACAACGGAATGGAAAATATAAAGGAGGCACGACGAGAGGCAAACAAATTCAACGTACATACACAACGCTATATTAAATCGAATATTTAATGTTGGAGAAGCGCGGCTCTAATCGTCCAGACTAAACAATTCCAAATTATCGCTGCTATTTGATTAGTCAGTTATCGACGCTTAAAACTTGGGTCACTTGCCAGGATTCTGGCAACGTCGGGATAGGGTTGGGTATACATAGAGGCGGATCCTTATCCGGGATCCTTGGGGTGTAGAGGGTCGGGAGGCCTGTCAAATAGCTTCACGGTTGCCACTAATTGGAAAACAGAGTGCACTACTTCTTACATTATAAGGGACGTGATGGAGGATGCTTATCAGGGGGTGCTGGCTTGGATCACAACCCGGAAAAGGAATTATGAACGTGAATTAATTTTATTAGGAATATGGAAATATCCTCCTTGAAAACAAACAGTTCATTGAAATATGTATTTTTTTTTTAAATAACATTATAATTTAATTTATATACAATCACTATCTAAATTTATATGAAATCCTCCTTAAAAAAGCAATAAATCCTCTCCTAAAATTGTATACAATAATATGTATGTATTGGTTTATAATCACGGTCTAGTTCAATAACATTCTTGGCTCTAAAAGAAAGATCACTCTTGGCCTTAAAAGAAAGAGATCAGGTGGCAGGAAAAATAAAGAGCTTTTCGATGGTTAATGTCTATATCCGGGTATGTAAGTATTTCTCATATGGTGCGAGTATCAATGAAACTGGATACGGACAAAGATGTCTAGACTTAAAATATTATTCTCATATAAAATTTCCATAATGAAAAAAACTAAATGTTCATTTATTATCAGGGATAATTGAGGGAAAATGCATCTTTATATATAAATACATATGTGTCAATTGATTATGTGTACGAAAACATTAATATAATTTATATTATATTTATATGCGCTGTCTGCTCGCCAGCGCTACTATAATCGGGTATTAGACGGATGCGGGCCGGTAGCGGAGTGCGGGGGGAGTCTCGCCGCTAAACGTCCTATCGCGCTGCCGAACCGACCCATGACCCGCCACTGTCTAGCGTTCACTTCTATAGCATTTGCGGCGGTTTATTGTATAGCGTTCATTTTACAAAACGCAATATTTTCAAAGTTAAATTAAAATTTTCGTAAATATATTATTAAGTGCATTTTAAATTTGTACGTGCACTTAAAAATATCAGCGGCTGTTTGCCCCTTTGCCTTGCTAGGCGTGTTCTGTTTTTTTTTTGGTGAATCACTATCTAAAAACGTTCTAGGGATATTCATCACAATACAGTAAGAAAATATTTTTCTACTTGTATAGTCATGGGAACAAATTATGATCAAGTAAATCGATGCATACGATTTTTAAGGCATTATGATTTATGTGTTAAAGGGGTTTTTAATCATTCTATTTTTTTTATAAATTGAGCAACTGGTATTAAAAAAATCTCTAAGGTCATTGAAAATATAAAAATATGAAAATGGGTCAAATGTTTGATTTGCTTAAAATTGCAAAGAAAGTTAAAAAAACCTAACCCTAAATTTTGTATGGGTGCCTAACTTTCTAAAGCGTTTTTTTCTATAGCGGGTCCCTATCTGAACGTTATAGAAGGGCTGACTGTATTTATATGTATTTCAATAAATTACTGTGCATCCGATAAAGATCGGGCTCCAAGAAACCGATTAATCAGTCATCGGCCGATTCGATTAAGCATTAATAGGCAGTGATACTCTCTTTTTTAATGACCTACCATAATTCTATATAATTTTATTCAAAATTAGTCTGGCTACAGTCCTGATACTAATCCTATCTAGCATTCGTAGGGATTTCTTAAAATAAAATGACCACGAATACAATTAACCAGCTTGAATGTATAAAAAAAAATTACAGAGGTGAAAAATAAGTTAATAATTCACTAGTTTAACTTGAAGAAAACATAAAAAGTGCAAATCGTCTTTTAACATAAAAATCACGTTGTTTATTTTCAATTTCGAATCTAAGTGGGTATCAGTATGAATTCTTTTTTATTAATAAATATTATTTTACATATGTATAAAGTTTTTTAGCCATCCTAGGAGTTTTATAAAAAAAATAATGCTGTGATTAGATAAGAAAAATAATTTTATCTAATTTAATGCTGAAGGATCTATTCATTAATATTTTTTTATAAACATTAATAGAGCTCTATTTCACGCCATTTTCCGGACCATATAAAATCCGACATGGGCCCGGTCAATGGATTTTATTGAAGTCGGAGCATGGCTTTGATTAAGCTCATTACTGGAAAGAGTCCAGCAATGTCAAGTGCTCCCATCTGGAAAACTGGAATTGTACGTGGCCATTCCCATCCGCTAAAAATATCTCGTTATTTCTGTCCACCGACCGGACCATCCATCTGGGGGATGTTTCCATTCACGTACGATTTCTGAATTTAACATTTCATAGGGTGGAACACACCCCCGCCCTCCGGACGTGGGGTGGAATTCGGCAGAATCGAACTTTTATACGCGCCAGATGTGCTTCGTACAGAATCCTGTAATTATCTGATAAATGAACTTTCAGTCTTTTTTATCGCCTATGCTTGAAAATGCCTCGGATTGATAACATCTGATACCTACAATCTCCTCCTGTTCGCCGATAGGACACAGGTTGATGAGGAGTATTTTTCGTGCGCATTTCTTCGTTCATTTGCAATTGAAATCGAATCGAAAGTTTATGTTAACAAATTCAGATCGCTTTCTCAGCGGGCTTAGACACACGCGCTGAAAAAAAAAACTAATCTGAATTTATTACGGGAATATGTTGACACGTTTTCGGGGTTAGTGTGATACTACACCACTGGGAACTATATTTCTCGTTTAATTTATTTTTTCTTGCCTACGACATGTTTTTACATAGATATGTATATGAATATTGCGATTTTGATTTTAATTTAGCATAGTGTGGCAAGTAGCACGCGATACAATCATTTGAAGTGATTAGAATTATGATTACATATTGCCTGCTCATCAAAGAAGCCTTCGGGGCTTCGTACATAGTTGGATTCCGAATCAATACTAATTTATATACGCGCTGAACAAACTACAAACATATTGATTTTGTTCCACTACGTGTTTTGAATCAGACAGTATGTAATTTATGTTGAAGTGTATCGATTCCAATGCGGTATGGAATATGATTCTGCAATGTGGTATTTTTACATTGTTCAAGTGTCGGACCTTATTGTATTCGGCGATATCCAATTTTGGGAAACGTCTGCAATTCGTGTTGTATTTGTTTCAATTGTTACCAAAAAAAAAAAAAAATGGAATGTTCCTTTTTGAATTATTCCGTTGATGGAAAATATTTTTATGAAGGTTGTGCACGAGTTGAATTTTTAAATACACACTGCACATGTAATCTGTGCATTCTGGCATGGAAATTATTTACTCACAGAATCTACATAGAAGCCTATTGCCATAATGTGTTTGCATAGGATTTCCATAGAGGCCTTTTCTCCCTAAAGATCCTTTTCGTTGAAACTACATATAAAGATGTTTTCCCCAGCCTTTTATTATCATTGCACGAGTTTGTTTGTCTGCAACGCTCCTCTTCCATTGAAATGGAAATACTTTTTTATGAAGTTGCCACACGACGTGTCGACTCCACCGAAACGTTCCCCGTATTTAAAGCAAAGTATACTTTCCACCATGAAAACTTTCCGATATTGGCATTGTCGACAATTGCGCCATTTTTTTTCTTACTTGGCTTCATAAAAATTTGTATGTATAGCCCCCTGTGTATTGGAGAAGTTGCCCGAAGTCTGATTGGAACGGATGCGGGTGGTTGGTCTTGCCAAGAAACTTTATTTACATCGTAAATTTCAAAATTTTCAATCTTATTCGCAGTCTATTAATAAACCGAAATATATCGGAAAAGATAACAAGAAAAATTCTCATATTTTCAGCATTGTTCGATACAATCCGACTTTATAAATGAATGACAATACGATTTTCGTCGTAAAATTTATTTGATATATAAACTTTTCCGAATTTCAGGCAATCAAGGTCGTTAATCGAGCGTCTTCGCCAATTTTCCGAGCGCTCGTCTTCCGTCGAACGCTCATTGCTCGAATTTAATGCCACGAACCCATTAGCGTAGTAATATCTCCGACAGGACACGCCATACTCTCTTAAGCTACAATATTTTCCCCCTAATACGGCATGGCAACATTTTACCATGCAACATTCGACCCATAAAGCTGTCATAAGCTGAAATATGTCGGCATAAATTAAACTGTACTTAGTCTGTTCGGGCACAGATTTTCTTTCTTAATTCCGGAACCGGGCAGCCCCAAATTGACGCAGACGCCTCCCGGCACAAAGTTAATAAATCAAATTTCCTCCGCGGCAAAAATATTGACACAATTTTTTTTCGGCAATAATAATAGGATCGAAATTTTTCAGGAAATTTTCCGGTAGCGATTGTCATACCGCGTGCGCTGTTTATTAATATTTTTGCGTGCGACCTCGTTTTTTTTTAGCAACCTATTGCCATTAATTTGGAAAAGCTTTTTTTCGCGAAATTTATTATGGGAGGGCTTAATCTGAACACTTGTTAAGTTGAATTTTATTTTTGGCGCATTTGTTTTCATGTAGCGGCATAAAATTGCAATTGAGCCCGTTTCCTCCCCCTCCGACACTTAAATATTATGTTTTTCTCCAACTGAAACATTGCCGTTGCTGGTTTCAGCATAAAACTTAATATACTTTATGTATTGCATAATAGCAATGAAACAATGACCGATGATATATATTCATACTGAGTTTATTATTCATTTCTCATTCTTTAATACAAATACTCCTTGAATATTTTAAGTAAATGCGATTAGTTTAAAAAGTTGCAGTCGAGGCCACTTGATTCCGAACGAACTGATTTTTCACCATTACGGCTCTCTTGCTCTTGGAAATTATTTTTATTACCCTGAAATATTATTTTTTATTATCTATAGATGTACAATTTAACCTAGCCGTGCCGATGGGGTATATTCGGAACCCCTACTTTTAATATAAATCCTACACAGACTTTTTGTATTTGACTTTAAAAGTCTAAAGAATAAATATTATAAATACACCAATCCCTCGATTTACGCGGTATATAACGTTCCAAGAAATAAACGCGTAAATCGAGATCAATTCATGCAAAATGATAGATAGGTTCAGAAATAAAATTCGCGTAAATCGGGACTTCGAGTTCATATAAAGTAAGGGGATAGGTTCCAGAAAACCGCGTAAAACGAGGCATAAAAAAAGTACAATTTATTAAGAAATAAAGTTTAATAAATCGACATTCAAATTTTATAACATCTCTAACGTATGAGGTATATTTAGAACTGATCAGAGATCCGGAAGTGACACTTCTTCTAACAGTTATTTCGTTTTTTTTAATTTTATGAACAGTAGGATTCATTTAGTTTATAAGTTTTTGCATGAGATGCAAAACTTACAACAATATTTGACGTACTGCACGCGCAATGGAGGGGGTTACAGACGTCCGGTCGTTGAAGTGGAAGTAGTTTGATGCAAGTAGAGTGACACTTGCCACAAAATATGTTTGATTTCTTAAAAAAAATATGTTTTTTCTGACCGCGTAAAATGGGTACCGCGTAAATCGAGGGATTGGTGTAATCATTGACCTTTATTGTCTGAAATTGCGAAAAAAAATAATACAACAATGTTCGTCTCAGTTGTTATAGCGCGATGTTTTTTCGCTCGCATCCGGTTTGATGTACCAAGTGCGAGTGAAACGTACTATTGACACGTGCCGGAGGCGTGTCCTTAGTCTGCGGCGAGACATCGCCGAGTGTACTTGTCATTTACGCGTCTTATTGATTAATAAAACAATCCAAAATTATGGAGCATATCAAGAACAACTATTTTAGAATAATCGATTTTTTTTGTATTTTAAGCCAAGATATTGATAAAGAATTCATCAATATCTTAACTTGAAATGCTTAGAATCTATTTCCTATTATAAATAGACCCCCTTCGGATGACGCGGGTGGTTACGAGCCTGATATATTTCATAGTGTTTGTATTAAAATCGATAATATCTATTTATTAATTACTATTCATTCAATCAGAGCTTTTTCTATCAACTCATTTGTTAAATGGATTATAAAGAATATTTTTCTAGTTGGGTTTTTTAAATTAAGGGTTTCAAAGGCCGTATTATTTCAAAACTGCGCAAAAAAAAGCCATGTAATTTGATAGATGGATGTATATGAAAAACAAATAATTTAAATAATTAATTCTAATTTAGTGAGTGAAAATCGTGATTATGCGAGCATATTATGCGCATCGTCTGAAAGAAAATTTAACGAAAAATAAAAAATAAAAATCGACCTTACCGTGCCATAATTCTACGAATTTGTTACCTCAACCTTATCATATTCTGTTAAATTTGACCTTGTGCGTCTTCTTTAACCAAGTTTACATTTATTTTTCAGACTAATTATTATTACCTAAGCTAAACGTATACTTATATATCTAGTACATAACAAAAAAAATGTTTTTAAGCTTTCGCACACGATAGCGACACGTTCGACTTAATATTTGATCACTGAAATGTTTTTTTTTATTACAATGCCATGATTCGTTCAAATATTTGACAAATTTTGCTGCCAGTGTTTCCGCGCCGGGAAATAGTTTCCACAAACGGATGCCCGATGCAATCGAACTTGACATAGCAGGCAACACTTTTTTGCTACCGCACGATTGGCTTTTGCTACACCGGGGACGTTTGTTGTCCCATCCAGAAGTAGGTCGAGGCGCCAGCTGCCTGCCCAGCCAACCGAGAGTATCGGCGCTTTGTTCACTTTTCATTTACATTTGCTCCGGACGTTGTTATCGTTCTGAAAATCGGGTAACGCCTTCAATGCAAAAATAACTTTGTTATGCGTTTCATAAATAATAAATAAAATTATATATGCAAAATTGAATATAACTTCGTTCGGGGTCTATTTTCAGCTGAACGTTACATCCTGTATTGACACACATCGCGGTGGCAATATTCTCGACTTTCCACCGACCTAATTAACAGACGCCGCCCGTTAAAGTCAAAGGGCACTTGGTGTTTACCTTTGGGCCAAGAACGCACTAATGACTCGTTCGGCGCTCAGGGTCCGGATTGCGGCGGACAAGTTTGTAGTACAAGGGCTTAGATCGATAGGCCCAAGTCAACGACCACTGATTCGGTCTTACACAAATCCCAAAAGCCCGTCGGCTAACCCTCGGCGACATTTTTATGCGGCCGGAACGTTTGCCATGGATATGCGTGAGGCCTTGCCGGTAAAACTGAGGAAAGCCTACTTTCGCCTTTGATTAGATTATTTCGGGCGGAATCACGCCATGCCACGCTTATCAAAACAAATGTAAAGGGGATGGAAAGGGGAGTACTTATCAAGGGATGTGTGAGTATTTCATATTACCACACTACTAATTAATTTCTACCGAAGTAATTAAATGTGGCTCGAGTTGTTAGCTGTACTCTCAACTCATCGATATTGTAAGGGGTATCTGATGAAAATTTGGTTTTTTGACATCGTCCTTTTCAATAGTTAGTTGTTTTGGTTTTCTTGTTGCGTATTTATGCGTAAAATAGACCCAAAATTTACCTTTTTATTATTTATTCATCATATGCTAAAGCATTTTAAAAATAGTTAACTAAAAAACTGTCCGTTTGAACTACCCTGGCACATCTGTTACGAATGAAAAAACTGTAAGAAATATGCTAGGTCAATACCCCCGCTGTTGTTATCCAACTAAACACGTGCAAGGTCATTGAAAATATAAAAATGGGTCAAATGTTTGATTTGCTTTTAATCGTAAAATACTACTAAAAGAACCTAACCCCAAATTTTGTATGGGTGCCTAACTTTCGATAGCGTGGTCTCTATCTGAACGTTATAGAAGAGTTGATTGTAGTCGATATTTTGGATTTATCTACTATAAAATATGACGCGTAAATCAGAAGACACGTCGCCGATTCAGCGTTATCGCGGCACGTGTCACTAGTAAATTTCATCCGCACTCGGCACATCGTACCGGATGCGAGCGAGAAAAAACAACGCGCGCGTGGCAACACCAGCGAATATTGTTGTTTTTATTTTATTTCGTAATTGCTGACAATAAAGGGTAATGATTATTTATAATATTTATTCTTTTGACTTTTATGGATAGATACAAAAAGTTTGTGACATGTAAAATTTTTATTAATAAAAATAGTGGCTTTCTAAGGGTCTAAAAAGTTCCTTTATCTGTACGCTGGGATTATAAAATAATTATTCATTATATAATTATTAAATATGGCCATACAATAACGCAACAGATCTTTCGTGATAAACTGGAACGATTGCAAAAAGCAAATCGTTGAAAAAGACCTAAAATATTCAACACGATATTGCCAGACCTCGTACAAATAAAATTACTCGGAATGTAAATTTATCATATTCACTTGATCTTGTTCCATCCAATACTACATTTTAGATCCAACAATAAATTTTAAGAATATCAAAGTGATAAAAATTCAATCTCAAATTTTCATCAAAAATCAAAAGATTTTTATGCAAATAGCATATTAAAATTACTAGAAAGGTGGACGAA
>JAGXCT010032322.1:0-22928 GCA_022495035.1 Philopotamus ludificatus | reverse complement strand
AGTTTCTTACACGCGGCCCGCACGACATTTAAAAATTTGTAGGTAGCCCGTTGTAAAAAAAGGTTGCTCACCCCTGTCCTAGAAGATACATTTTTAAAATGAAGACAAATGGCAATATGACTGCATTTGGCACCACATATCGCTACGAATTGATTTTTTTTTAATTAAAAATTATCAAATAATATAAAAAAACAAATGTTTCATAAAATTTATAAAGTAATTAAATATTTCAACCAACCAAATTATTTTAATTGGACATTCCTGTGTTAGGGGACTCTAGTGGCACACATTTTTTGGAAGCTTTTAAATGCAGTAATTACTCTTTGGAGTGCAACAAATGTAACAGCTTTCATATCTTCCGAACTAATACATATTTTTTGGTGAATTTTTCACGTCACATAAAGCTGCATTGCCGCATCTTATCTTAGATGTGTAATTTCATGAAAAATATAGGCTTTGATGCAAAACAGTGCATTTGGTTGGGCTGCACCGCCACCGGCGACCATGCAGGCGCGTAATGAGCATGCGGACTTGGACAAGAAGCGAGCACGCATGCGCAGAACTCCAGCTTGCGATCATGTCCGGGATAACCTGCGTCGCCATTATCTCAATGGTCCAGATTAACGTCCGCCAATGGTTACAGCGATTACGGCGAAGGAAGTTATGCGTTTCAAAACCGCAGAAATATTTCATTTCAATGTTAAATTATAATAATAATAAAAAATGCATTTTCAGATCCTCAATCGCGCGACAACAGTCGCTTTGTAAAGACGTAATGACCGGAAGCGTTCAATGAAAAAGAGGAAGAAGTCGTTTGTCGGCGTTCCGTGCTAAAAATAATATAAAAAGGTCTCATCCAGCATTGAGATGTGCAAGATTTTAATTTTATTTTTTTTATCGGCGCATATCGAATAACTTTGAAGGTCGTCGTGATACCGAGATGGTATGTTACGGAGCAGCCAGCGACTACAATAACTGCAGGAGGCTGGCTGGTCGGTTGGCAGAAGCGGATTCTTGCTGGTTTCAACGTCCCCGGGCTAAATGTCCGGCCAGCAAGCAAGCGGCAGCAGCCGGGGCAGTCGGATGGAAGGAAGGTACCACCAGATGAAGAGATGAGACGAGACACAGGGGGCGGGGATCGTGGGAGGCATAACGACTGCTCGGTGCAACAACCCTGAGAACTCGGAGGAGCTAAAAATTTTTGATCGAAACACCTCAACTTCAAACCATAAACGATCGATATGCAAACGTGCCGTTAATTTCAGATTAAAATATGTTAAATATATTTTTATACAGAATCAGTCGACGAAATTTTCTGCGGAATCTCACGCGATGATTTCGCGGGCGGTGGGCGTCGCCCCCCGAGATGCAAAACCCCGCAGCTAATTTAATCGCGACGACGATGATGATGATGATGATATAAACTGATGGAATTGTCGTAATTATTTGATAAAACGACATATGAAATGTGTAATCTTTGCGAACAAAATTTATAATTGCACGGTTAACGTCAACCGTGGCAAATTGTGGCGAGTCACGAGCCGTCCGGAATGGCAATTATTTAAATCATTGCTTTAATTGATTGCATTGTGGCTGGTGCGTGACTTTCAATTGCCAATTTACTAGCGAAACTATGAGCGAAATCTAGATAAAATTTTGCGAAACAATAATTTAATTACCATTCCTATGTACAGTAGAATAGGGTTGTTAAATTGTTTATTATGGCAATTGCGCCAGATTAGGAAGAGACCCATAAAAAGCTGATAAGCAATGCAAAACTAATCGTTCTGAATATATATTAAAATATATATTTTTACACGGGAAATAAGTTCAAGCGACTACCGTGTAATTGTATTAAAAATCATAGAAAGTCGCACAATTCTGAATATTTTCTTTTTATTTAATATATGCAGTGACACTAAAACAACCAAAAATTATCGGAAAGCTGGAATTGACAAGGACAACGACAAGGATTAATCTAAGGAACTAATCTCTTAAAAACCCTTCCAAAATTATATGAATTTTGACTTTAATTTGCTGACATATCAAGGTGTAGGAATATTCACAGAAACTTTTCCGACAATGTAGATGCTATGAGATATTTTCAGGGCCTTAAAGGCTATTTTACTAACATCAAAGACGTACAAGAAAAACTTTCCAATCGATTTACAGCATCGAATGAACTTTATGTATATAAAATTGTCTCCCATCTACGTTTTTCTCGTTTTTAGATTTTTTTTTGTCAGTCCCTTCAAAAATATATAAACGGGAATTCACTGTATAACTATTTTAAAGCTCACTCAACAAAAGCAGATGTTGAATATTAAATACAATAAAAGCTATTTTACAAACATTGAAGATGTACAAGAAAAAAAATCCAATAGATTAATAACATTGATAGAGCTTTATGTAAAAAATCCCGAAAAATATGTATCAATCCGATTTGCTTGATTTTTTTTAAATAAAAAATGATCTTTCATTAATTATTCATTGATTATTTACAACCGGGGGGTTATATATTCTACCCCTACGTTTTTCTCGTTTTATATTTTATTTCACAGTGCCTTTAAAAACGTAAAAACGTAATTTTAATATACATAAATAGTTATTAGATTATTTAAACAAATTATTATAATAATTAGATGACTTAAATTTAATACTTATTTTCTAGCAGTACCTGATGTCTTTTTTAAATAATGAATTTAATCAATTACTAATTAAAATATCTAAAACATTTTTCTAAAAAGTGTATGAATTATAATTGTTTTTCAGGAATGTTTTGGAAGGAGAATAAATTAAACATTAATAATGCGACAATTAAATTAGATAGGAAAATCATAGATAATAAATAACTGATGAAAACCCATACCCCTTATACACGATTTCGCTTCAACACTAATTTTTTAGAAATACATTTTTGATTCATTAGTATCCCTTTCATCCAATTTGATCATAAAAAATATGAAAATAAAAGCTAAAAAAATACCAGGTGATTTGTAAACTGCAGAAGAATGTCCTTCAAAACTAGCTTAATAAATTAGGGTAATTACTACTAAGACTTTATTGTATTTTAATTCTTAATTAATTATAAACCATACAGTAGGAGGTGCAAGATTAGATTATTTAGCTATCAATGAAATCGATGAATTGCTAGAAGAACAAGAACAAGAGTAAAAAGAAGAAGAGTTGATTGATACGACTAAATTAGTTCTTTCCGAAATCAAAGATTAACAATTAATTAAAAATAATAAAATATGGATTAGAAAACGCAAAAAGTATAAAAATTCAGCTATCAGTGTCTGAGTACATATTTTAAAATGTTTGATTTCCATCACCGATGATGGTAAAAATGGAGAAGCTGCAACCATGTCTCATAGCACAAAATTTATTGATAGTTCTTTGAGTGGATCTAGTTCTTTTAAGCCTTTAACTATTTTTCTGTGACTCGTTCGTCCATAATCTTGGTCTATCTAATATTGGTCTGTTGGTTTTAAGTGATTAAGTAAATTTTACAATCCTTATCTATAATCAAAATTTAAATAATAGTATGATAGATGTTACATTTTTTTCAAAATTCTTTGAATGTCTGATCTTTCTCTATTCCTGTAATTGCTTGAACAAAAATGATTATTAAATAATCCGCTTTAAAGAGAAGCAATACTCTTATAATGCATCGACTGTAGAATGCTTGTGGTATAGAAAAGCAATAAACCACTTACTACTTTTACTTAATTTCTACAAAAATAATTATATATTGTCTGCATCTTATTTGAGCCATATTTTGACGGATTTCTGAGAATATTTGACAAAAACTTCTCTCTTGAGAGCTGAATTTCATAACTTACAGCAAAATCACTGATTTCAAGATACATCATCTAATCATAATAAAACAAATATTCTTCTAAAATAATAATATGTAAATAGAGAATTTTTTTTCAGTATTACATGTGTTCAGACACCATGAAACAGGATGTTTAAACAGTGTGTTCAGCCAATTACAAACAAACTGCTCCAACACACCACATCCTCTTTATTAAAAAATATATACAAAAGAAGACACCGCATTAGACGCATAAACGCCCTCTAATGGGTATCATGACCGATTGTGATCAATGGACCCTCGTCAACCGTGGATTATATATATATTTTTTACACGAAGACGAAATGCCGTTTCATGGTAATTTCGTCTCTCGTTCCCGAATTCCGTGATCAAATTATCTCATAGTTTCTCATAGGCCAAAAAATTTTTCGTGTGAGAGTGAGTGCGTTGCGTGAGTCCCAAAACAATTACTTTGTCTTATCGAGCCCGCGGGGCCGAATTCGAATTTTTCAAATTCATAAGCCGCCCCTAGTGTCTCGGCACCATAAATCATGGGCCAGTTTGGTAACCGAGCGGATTGTGTTTATGGTCACCTGCTATTATGCCATCATCGTCGCGCCAGTTCCGAGGATGAACGGCTCGAGGAAACTCAGAATGAGTATGCCGTGAATAACAACGGGTCATGGGAACAATGGGGATCCCATGACAGTACCGAGAAATGCTCAGATTGCGATTCAATACAAAGCGAAGAGATCACATGAGCAAAATCGATAATACTCAGCGGACTTATACCATTTTCATAATGAATTAAAATTAAAATCGGCGCCATATATAAAAATATTTCGAATATTTTACGTATCAATAATAGCTCGAATAATTCAACACAAACGTTCTCCTCTCTACCCTCTGGCGTATATTCAAATTTACATTATAATATATGGCCAATATGACCACGATTCGCCAGTTTATATATAATACCATTTTTTTACTCGGATAATTTTCGTATTATACGTCTCTAAAATTCGGCAATTTTTTTTTCACGTGTCAGTACAAATACGGCCGGAGCACTTTAGTTATAATTGATAGGTTGTGCAGAACATTATTTGTAATTGATCGCCGTGCAAAAAAAATGGGATAATATTGCAATATCGATTTTTATCAATCGCGTTGACAATTTATTCGGATGTATTGCGAACGGATGCGAGGCAATACCCTCGTATCATGATCTGATATCCATGCATACGTGCATATGCATACGTAGCTTGCGGCATATGGCAAACACATCGACGATAATTTGCTTAAACTGAGTGAAAAAGCGATTTAGAGGTCAAGCCTGGATATTATAAAATGTGTCGAGTGGGAGATATGAGGCAAACGAATCGCAAAATGTTTACGGTATTACCCCGTCGTATGTATGTAACATCGGTTATTGAACGTCTATGAACGTGATGTTGTGAAAAACTCGCTGGAAAAAAATCTAGATGCGAAATGCGAGACAAATTGAATATGTCTCAGAAAAAAAGTATGTGAATCTCAAATTGGATCGATTTGAGCCTTTCCACTCCGTAGGCCAGCGACACTGGCTAAAAAACGGGATAAGTTTCATGCAAAAGTTAAGACGTTATTTTATGATCCCAGAAAAATTTAAATTAAAATTTTATCATACCTTTGTTTTGCTCAAATATAACCTTCTCTCATCTTATTGGCAACTTTTCGATCCCCTCCTCATAAAATTTGGTGGGTTTGGACTGAAAGAAAAAGTATCGAGGGCCTGATTGACTTGCTCAATATTAATGAAAGTTTTCCATTAAAAAAAATCTGTAAGGAAAAGAAAAGATGGTATAGAGTCACTTTTGTCGTGTGTTGTCTGGCGTTATCGTGCAGGACGTTTTTCCAGTTGTTTTTCATGAACTTTTTACAGCTTCTGAATGTATGTATCGGTATCAGCTCGTGGTAGATTATTCCTAAACGATCCCACCATACACACAATAAAGGTTTCTTGCCATGTTGGCTTTAGGGTCCGGTAGGGGTAGTCGCTCCTTATACAACCATTCTCTTTTGCAGACAATATTTTCATAGGTGATCCATTTTTCATTATCCTGTCCAAAAAAGGGTCGATTTTATGCTGGAGAGGAGACTTGTGGCAATAGACATTCGGTCTGCCATATTTCGGTCACTGAGATTATTTGTGACCCATATGCCCAACTTGCTGATATTCCCCAAATTTTTTAGGTGGCGATAAACTATAGATTGTGACGTATTGAGACTCTCCGCCAACTCTCTTGTCTTTTTTTGTTCTAATATCGCATTTAAAATGTGGTCATCGAAGTCTGAAGGGGGACCCATCGCCCTTTCGACTCTTCGATGGTTCCGAGGGTTCGGAATAACATCACTGTAATGTCCACCACACTAAATAGTTGTCGAATGAATGACAAGCCACTTATCTATCTAGTGAAAACAAAAATTTTCTTGTCAGGTGACTCACTACGAGTAAATCCAAACAATAGAAACTGTCTACCTGAATCGGAAGTTATTTATAACTCAATCTAATATATAAAAGATGCTTCCTCTCTGTATTCTATTCAGTTTTAATCTAGCCAGCGTATAGTAGAGAGCCCTTATATATTTTTAAAAATAACTGTCGATAAAGGTAAAAAAAAAACGTTTGCGATGTGTATGAAGAGATGCCCTTACAGTTCGATAGACACAAAAATGTTTTACAAAATTCCGATCTCGGGATTTTTCATTGACTGATAAAACCAGGAATCGGGCAAAATTTTAAGTCATAATTGATACCAAACCCTACTATAGACCAGATTTGATAACCAGAAAAGGGGCAATGTTTCATCGGGATTCATATCACTGCAAAAAAATAATGTAATAGAGGCTGAAAAAATTCCCTTAATGCATTATTGCCCAAAAATGAATTAAGAATATATTAATAAGATGATAGAAAGGTGGAAGAATGTTTTAACCTGGTGGACGACCGTCACAGTCCTGGCATCAGGGTTGGGACGAACGTGTCTCTGCCATATTGTCCTCCAGATAGCAAAGATCCGCTTCAGGGTTAGAAGACCACTTACGTATGTATGTATATAAAAAATATACTTCAAAACCTTTGCATCAATCTAATACTATTGCTTCTAAGCGTAGAGAAAGACTGAAAAATGCAGAATGACCCAATATTTTTATTCAGATTTATCGTTATTTGGTGATTTATATTTAATAATTGCATTTCCTTGCGATATAAAAGACGATTTTCACTATAATTATTACTTAAAATTATAAAAAATTGCAAATAATGGAAATGGTGATTATATGAACGTTGGCGAAAATAATTAATTGAGAGTATTCAGTAATTTTTGAAAACAATCGCCCTTCACACTAAACATTACTAACTATTGAACGATTTTTACAGTGATAAGTGATAACAATATAATATATCATCAACTTTTGGGCTGATCTAGCTTTTGTTTCCTTAATAAAGGACAACACTTAAATAAGTAACTAATTAAAATAAGTATTACATTTATTTTTGCTATTATTTATTAGGGGTGACCAACCTATAGCGCATTTAAGCAAGAATACATTCGGTGCTTTTCTGCAAAATGGCGCCAATCTGACACAGATATATTTAGAAAAATAAAATTATGCCTAGAAAATTAGATTATAGTGAGTTTATCAGTGTGTGTACTGACGAAGCCAACGTCAGCAAATAGCTTGATTTTTTTTAAATAGTACATAAATATCACTGCATTATATACCAAGAGGCACTGTGTAGAAAAACTTTAAATATGCAGTAAATTATGTTACCGGTTGTAATATTTATGAATAAAATTAGAGCAAGAGCATTAAACCGACGAGAATTTATAGAATATACTGAGTTGTTAGATTTAGAATATGGCGAACTTGTCCTTCATTGTGACGTGTTCTGGATTTCGAGAGGACAGGTTCTGAGATTTTTGGAAATAGAAAAATGCTGTTTATAATTATTTAGAATGCCTATTGACAGAAGCTTTTTGTTAGATAAAAACTGGCTATTCGATTGTCATTTTTAGTTAATGTTACTAATTAACGCAATGATCTAAACACAAATCTACAAGGCGTGAGTAAATTATTTTCCCGGATCAATTTGTTGAAAAATAAATTAAAACTGTTCATATCTCAGTAATAACATCAGGATTTAAATCAATTTCCATGCATGAAAAAGCATTGCATACTTAAATTTAAAAAAGTATTATTAAAAATTAATTTTGATGAGCTTTTTTCAGATAAAAATGTTTCTAACTAGAATACTTTCTGGCGGTTAATACCTTGTGAACATTTACCGGATCAAACTTAATTAACTATTTTTTTTATATATAATACATTTAATGTTATTTTCCAGAGTAGCAAATTATGAGACGCTTTGAGAAGCGCTCGCTCGTTAGATATTCCCCTTCAGCGATGCGATGTCGCCAACGTAACAGCCTCCAATCCTGTTTTCGATTAAATGATCGACCAATACCAATTGAAATTATATTGCGAGATCACTATCATTACACATTACATCGGAAAAAAGGAATATGGGTTAAACGAGGCGACCGTTATATAATTTTTAAACATAAGTTGCTTTATGGCGATGCTAAGCCATTCAATTCGTTTGACGATCGTAAATGTTAATGATTAAATTCTACAGCTTCATAAGCATATCTTATATACACACATACACACCGTGTGTAATATGAGCATTATTATTTTTTTTTTAATTTAAAATCCATTACTGTCTCATTCGAAATCTTGTCAATTACGCTCATGATCTATCATGTGTTGTTCACATACGATTTTTTTGAAAAGCGTGAATCCCATACAGGATTTGTTAATAATAGTAATTCGTTCTTAATGCGATTGCGTGTCTCTGGTAACGTCTATCATTTTTATTTAACAAAAAGCTATATGCCCAAACAAACAAAATATGTAACACAGGAAGTAATTACAAGTGCATACGTGAATAGGAAAAATAAACATACAAAAGAATCACGAAATATTTATATGACCATTATGCGACCGAAGAAAAAGGCGTAGGAATGCGCGGGAATGCTCGCCATTGAAAAGAAATTCAAAAAAGGTGGCTGAGAAAAAAATAATGTCGCCATTATCGCCTTTTGTCACATTTCAACAGTGTTTTTGACCGTTAGTCCCGGTATAATGGCGCTAAATTAGCATTGCCGGTGGCAGTGCGAGATTATCAGATGTGTCGATGAAATTTCCGCGGATCGAATATTCGCACGGTCCGCGGATTTAAATCGTGTCATTGTGATTATGACGTCTAGTTATCCGCGAATACAAGCCTAGTTCTCACATATAAAAAGAAAATCTCCATACATTAGCATTTATTTATGATCATTCATTTGTTTCAGAAGTTTCAAATTCGAAATTATGTGAAATTTGATTTTTTTAGGCAACCAATTAAAAAGAATTATTCAAATATTTCACTATGATCAAATGTATTAAATCAAAATAATTACTAAGAATTATTTAAATGGCGTATTATTTATAAAAACATGTAATTCGTAATAAATAAAGTTAGCCCTGCTCTTTCCCCTGCGTCCTTGTAGATTTCCAAACGCGACGAGCTTCTCCAGACTATCGTTTCTTCTGGCGAAATGCCTAATGTATCGAAGAATCCTTTTGAGACATATGGTTCTTTGGCCAGTTATTTTAGGACAGATACGTTTGTGAGTTTAGCGGTCCATGGTATTCTCAGAAGACGTCGCTAGTACCACATGAGAGGCCACCTTCTTCTAGAATCTGAGAATCCCATTGAGAATACCAGACTCCTGCACTCAAACGTTTTTTTGTCTTTAGAAATCCCCTCTTGTTTTTTCCAAAATTGTTTTGGCTTTGACATCGCATTTTTAGCCATCCCTATTCGCCTTCTTATCTCCGGCTCACAATTTCCGTCACTAGATTCTATCTATATATTTTAAATTTTATTAATACTTCAAAATAGTTCTTGCAAAAATGATAAAATATATAAAATGTCATTTACTAAAACTAATTTATTTTTAAATACCTTTGTTTTGTGTTGTTTTTATGTAATTAACATAGCTTTATTGAAATTTAAAATTAAAATATATATTTAATGATAAAAATAACAATATTCGCTTCTGTTGCCACGCATTGCAATGTTTTTTTCTCACTCGCATCCAGTACGATGTGCCGAGTGCGTGTGAATCATGTGAGTGAGACGTGCTGAGAGAGCTTAGTCTCCAAAATCCAAAATATCGACAAAACTATGAAGCATATCATGAATAACTCTTAGAATAATCCATTTTTAAATGATATTTTAAAACAAATGTTGATTTTAAATGCTTGGGGTATCTGAGAGACACCTTATAACGACGCTGTTGTTTTCAAGTCACCTTGACGGATGGAATTAATAAAGCAAAACAATCATAATTCATTTTTACTTAATGTAAGTGATTTTTCTTAATGTTAGTGAAACAAATTATTATTAAATAATAATCCTGTTTCATTAGAATAAAATAATGGTTCTTAATTTTTTTTTAAATAAGAAATGCATGCAACACATTGTTATTCATTTTTTAAATTTAATTTTTAAAGTAATTTTCGCGAAATAAAATACACAGAATGCATCTAATCTAATTTTTCGTTACCACTCAGAGACCCGGTCCCGCGTTAGTGCGGAAATTTTTGAAAACGGTAAACACCCGCTCCCGCACTAACGCGGGTTCACACGAAACATGCTATCTAATGCGCTACAAAAGGGCTTTCTTTTAAAGACTCGACACAGTTTCATTCATTGCTCTGCATGCCGTTTGTAAAATATATGACATATGTATTAATTTAAGGTCAAAAACTGTCCTTGAAATAATAGATTATTTGGATCAAAAATTTTCCAGTACTTACACATCGACTCTTACGAATTCAACAAAATAACTTTTTTGGAATATTTATGTGGTCACATCCTTTGTTACAAATCTAAAATTACCTACATACTATATAAAGATATCTATTTGATTTTTATCGTCTAAAATACAATAAATCATCATTTTCAAAGCTTGAAAATTTTATTTCTTATCTAAATATTCTAATAATAATATTAGTATACATTATAATGCTTATTTTATATCCAAATAGGAAAAGAGTTATTAAGCTTTTTTTACAGTCGCAAGATCGATAAAAGATGCGGGTTTAGGTGTAAGTTTCGCCTGAAAACAGCGGGTGCTTGAGTGTTAAGCAACTAATATAATATCAGGATTTAATTTATTATAATTATGTTATAAGAATTAAATCAATCTAAATCTGTGCATTTGATTAAAAAAATAATATAATTCATCATATGAAGCGTTCCATATTCATTTTTAGAGATGAATTAATATAGAAATTAACGTTTAAAAATACAATGTGTCTAAAAAGCATTAGAAGTAGATTAATTTTTGACCAATTATTATTTTTTAAACAGAATAAAATAATGTCTAAGCACAGTTCCATTTATCGTAAATATCACTATCAGATATATCGCAGGAAAAAAATGCATAAATGCTTTTTAATGAATAAATTGGCACAAACATCCAGTATGATATTATTATATAATAGAGTTGTAATCATATATTATTAGACCATTAATATTCATTGGCGCCATTATTAAAATTTAAATCCATTTTTTCCTCCACATCCTAATTAATCATTACGCCGATTAACACCTCAAACGAGGCCATTATATATTTTTTGCCATTTTACCAGATTGTGCAATGCCAAATGCAGAACTGTCGGAATGAAATACGACCGTTTGGCATCGATAGGCGTGAACAGGCCACTGATTTATACCGGCAAATCGCATATTTGATCAGTCGGTTGGCGCCTTGCATAATTGATTTTACACCGGCGCAAATAAAAAATTGCCAACAAAAGTGCAATCAGACGACAGACTGGAATCTCGCCGATAATTACAATTAAACAGAAACAGCGGTTCATTCTAGAAGTTAAACTGAAGTAACAAACGGCGCAGATTCCTGATAAGAGTAAGTGTTCGGATCAAATTGCCACTACGCCGATTGCAGTCGCTATGTCAACCGTAATCGCAGAGTCGACCTGCAACTCTGTAATTTTATTCAGAAAAGTATTTATACTAATGATTTCGTTTAGATGTTATTAGAGATATCGGACGGGAAACTGCGAATTTATGACCGAATGCTATGCAAAGCGAGTACACGACAGAACTAATCTGTAACGTAATGCTAGATTTTCAAAAAAACACGTGCAAAATCAAACATCCGTTACTATTTTATAACACGAGGGGGAAAAAAACATAAATCTCGAGTCACGTCGACACGTTTGCGACGTGTCACGGTATCTTTGGAATTTTGACAAAAATACGAATTTACAGTTTTGATCTAGAAATTTATCGTTCGTCCCAAAAAATTTTCTATAGGATCGTTTTTCGACAGGTCTCACCAGATTCTATCTCGATGATGGATGTCTGCAAACAGCTGATTTATACAATCACGATTACCATTAATGCTTTTTTTATCGAGATAAAAAAAAATGATAATGCGTGCTGTGTGAAATATCAACATTCATATTTTAACAATAATCTCCATATAAATATATAATCTAATCCTATGCAAATTTTAATCACCTTGACATTGAAAATTTCATATTAAGTATTGATGTTATGCAACTCTACTAATATATCTATGTAAAATCGCATAAAAATACGCGAAAACTTATAAATACATTAGACATTGGTAATTAAAAAAAATCAATTAATTAATGATCAACATTAATCAAATTTAATTTGTCATATATCAAGACCCGCCTCAGGGTTATAAGGCCATGTAAGTAAGTAAGTAAGTAATAGAACCAATGTTTGAATACATTTTGTATCAAAACACAATAAGGTAATCATCACTCTACACTCGAGATACATCAGACATCTTATGCTGCTATTTTACGACTTAAACATATAATAGAAATTAAAATGAGGCGTTTAAATCAAAACTATCCTCTAAATTCAACGATGACGATTTGTGATCTCTGCTTGAATCAGATCCTTGTTTAATCATCGAGGAATTATCGCAGAACTCGCATCTCCATGGTCCAAAATACAGTTACATTTAAAGCGCATCTGCAATTTGAATAGAATCGAAAATCATCACGACAATGCAAGAATTACCTGTGATAAAATGCAGGTGTTTAACTAGAAGGTTCTACAATACCCCTTATATTCACCAAACCACGACCCATCAAAATATTATCTTTATTAAGATCCATGAAGCACATCTTAAGAGAAAAACGTTTTCGAATTGCGGCTGTAGTAACTGTTGAAAATCAGTATTTTGCTTCAAAACCTGCACTTTTTTTGCAAAAAAAGGATCAAAAGCTACAAGCGAGATAGCAAGTATTTATAAAGAATTATAACTATATTATAGTATTATGTCAAAACATATTTTTGCATTGTTTATAAAATACGCGATTTCTTCTTGGTCCCTTCAATACATTTATATAATTAAATTAAAGAAAAATCATATACATTCGTATTAAATCATTATTATTTTAAAAATTATAAATAAATCGTAAAATTTTATGCATATGCTGTATATCTTTATATTCATGATAATCTCTGAAAATTATTTTCTGTCCAAAAAAGGAACAGGATATAAAAGACGTGAGCTTATTCGCCATTTTTCGAGGGAATTCCAAAAGATTTTATATTCGTATTGTATAATACAAAATGTTTAAATATAATATAAGGATAAAATATTGTATTATTACTACGTTATATGTTAAAAAATATCATGACATTGACGCTAATGTCAAATATAGCATAATCTCAAAAAAATACGATATAGCAAAAAGCCCTTGCACCATGTAAATATTTTAAGGATTTTTTTCTAATAAATCTTCAATAAATTGCGTAAAAATATCTAAACTATAGTTTTACTTAACATATTTTAAATGGTTTTTTTGTCTCTGTGCAGTTTCAATTTTCCAGATACAGCAAGTTTGCTTTTCAGCTTTAATATACACTCAACTCATTTTTGTTCCAAAAGTCCAAAAGCGTTAATTTAAAAAAGAGCAGCATTGTGGTATAAAGAATCGTGTAAAAAAGGGTAATAACGAAAACCTAATAAATAAATGACGCATAATATTATTCGTAGATATAAATATTTATTAATAAATAAAAATACTACCGACATTCTATTATATTAGAATTTAATGAAGCTTTTTGTTAGAATAGAAATTCTGTTGTCCATTATACAAGAAAAAGCTGTTCCATACTCTTAGCTAAATGCCTTCTAGCAAAACCCTCCAGAATTAAACCACAGTTAGCTGATTAATTTGAGCCCTTTCTTTACTTTTTTACCAATGAACAATTGATCGTTGTTAATTACCACTATGGTGGCCGCTGATGCATATGTTGCATCATCACGGGTTCGATCAATTGATGGCCGGCAATGCAGCATACGCATCATGTTTTCGTTAACAATTTTTATCCGATAACACATCCAAATAGTTTATTCACCATCCTTTTTTTTAACGCTTTAGTCGAGCACAAAATTGCAAATTCAAATAGGTAATATAATACTCATATGTGGTTGTATCGAATGCCGGATTTTTTTCCTAAGTAAGGCACGAAATTAAAACTACATCTATAAATAAGTTATTTCTGAGAATCGTGTTAGAACAAATAATTCGTGTAAAAATATGGCGTTTGTTTGAAAAGAGCTGAGTGTATTATTATCAGAATAAATCCATTACTATAGATTTTAAATTATTTACACTGATTATTATAGATGAACAATATTTTTCAACAGTGTGTGAATTATTATGAAAAATATTGACTCAAAAAATTCAGAGAAAATTAGATTTATCTGATCTTACCAAGAAAAATGTTAATTAAAAAATATTTAATTAGAAAGACAATTAGATACCGTTTATTTTTTAATAGTATCTCGAATTAAAAGATCGATAGATATCTATCTAAAAATTAACAAACGGAAGATGTACTTTTGCATATTACATTTTATTCAACAATAAAATTACTAATTTAGGATAACAAATACTAACAGTATCCAGTTGTCAATTTTACGAATAAATCAGGTAATATAAGTTTAAGGGATGAGATTATTTTATGTGAGGTTTTTCCTAATACAATTTTGATTATTTTAAGACAAATTATTGATGCCGATAGGATAATATAACTTATAGTCGGAGGTCAAGAGCCACGACGGAACTATGACCGCAGAACATCATAGTCAACAGTTGAACATGGGTGCGGTTTTGTATTGTGGTCCCGAGAGCCGTACCAGGAGATGACCACAATGTCTCCATTACTACCAGGTGGTACCGGTCACTTTAACAGCAACCATTTGTATGACGTTTTAATAATGGCCACACCGCAATCCACTACCAAACGGAGCAACAAAGCGCACAGCTTCACGAATAAAACGATAATTTTAAATATTTATTTTGTTGGGTTTACCGGATCGATTACCACGAGATGCCGAGCGGAGGAGCCTCGACAATTAATAACTATTATTGTACGTCGATCGATAACGTCTGTGACGGACGTCGATAATGGCCGACATTGAATAATTTTAATGAACGCGTATTCAAATGATCGATTACTTGTGTAACTGTGAAACGTCTCGAATGAATGATTGTCTTATTGTATTGCAAATTTTATTTTAATTAAAAAAAAACACGGCAAAAATGCAAGTGAATGCCCTTTTCTATTCGATACATAATGGAAAATCTTACCATAATCCAAAGATGGAATTTATGCAGAATTTAACAACGCCATATTTATTAAGTACATATATGGTAGATTAATTTTATTAACATATGAGCCGCAATTTTCCTGCAATCTCTAGCATTACGGAGATTAGCATTATATTGTTGCACTTAATTCTAATAAATGTAAATACAGATTTTTGGCCCACTATGGTTAATTTTATTCGGGCACCTATGAAAAGAAAATTAAATGTTACCACAACTTTGTGGTAACAATTTCAATGGTCTTCATAGCTAATATCCTTATAATAAATAATAATTACAAGTCGTATTATACCAAAAATATATAAAAATAGTGGCATTACATAAAAGACATTCTAAAGCAGGCGTGGGCACACTTCGGCTTGCTATCCTATATTTGTATTTCTAAAAAAAATACTATTTCTGCCTTTGGGCTTCTTTTTAATTAATATTAAACGAATTTAAAGAGCTTGATTAAATTTAATTTAAATACTGAATGATGCTAAACAGCTTTATTAGCCTCATTAACCTAGTCGTGCCGATGGGGTATATTTAGCACCCCAAGATTTAATTTTTCTCATAACTTTTAATATAAATCTTAGTAACAAACTTTTTTTAATTGTCTAAAAAAGTCTAATGAATAAATATTGTGTAATAAGTATAGTGCGAGTGAAAAGTCTATGCCTCAGTCTATGCCTCAGTCTGCGGCGAGACGTCGCCGTGTGCGCGTCATTTACGCGTCACATTAATTAGTAAAAATATTTAATTATATCGATATTTTGCATTTTTCCACTAATATATATCATGAATAATTATTTTCATTCTAAATATAATCCATTTTTGTAATAAATACTTACACGGGGTATATTTTCATATATTCATTTCATACTAAATAGACCCATCGGGTAACGCCGTTGGTTTTGAGCCACCGCGATGGATCGGTTAAATTATTACTAATTAGAAAATATGTCTTTTTATGTTGTAATATTTTTTGTCATGATAATAAATAATGTTTAACAACATAAATATTTTTATTTGCGGCTCGCCATGGTTAATAAAAATATTAGTACGGCCCTTCAGCTGAAAAGCTTTCCCAGGCCAGATATATAAGGCCTGTTTCGACGTAGACTTCATCAGATTTATGAATTTTGTCTTTGTCTCTTTAATGAGGACAAAATATCATTATTTTCATGATTGTTTCCATCTTCAGGAATGCAACAAGATTGCTGGGGGCCATGTTCGACGTATACGGATGTTGTGGCGACATAACGGTGTTATTCCTCCACATTATCTATTTTTCCACAAGTAAAAAATCGCTGAGCACTCCAAGATACGGAAAACTTGCTTACACTTGATAAATATTTTTATTTGCGGCTTGCTGTAGTTTTAAAAATTACTAGGGCGGCCTTTCAGCAAAAAAGTTTTCCCACGCCTCTTCGAAAGTATAAGAAAAATTATAACTTATTCAAAATTGCTTCTATTGAATGAAAAAAATCACAATCAAAACTCATTGTTTTTAAAAGAAATATGATTAAAAAAAACGGTACAGTTATTAATAATTAAAATAAAATATTTTATAAATTGAAGAGGATTTCTTTGCAATCTCTATATTTGGAAAGGTTACATCCGCGATAATTATAACAGTTAATTTAAATATACATATAACTCTTCATAATTATTTTAGTATGCATTTAAATGGAAATACATGCTTATTTTACCCATAAATAAATAATAATTAATATTTTAAATACCCGTAAATATGCCGTTCTATCTGCTCACGTTCAACATGTTGTAATACACTGAATTTTTACCAAAATATTTATATTTCTTAATAATATTATATGATTAGGTCTCAGTGCACAAAACAAACAAATGGTAACTAAGCAAAAAAATAATAAAAGAGTAAAATTATGCTATTCATTTATTTGTAAATAATATATTAACGGTTCGGTACGTGAAATGTGTGGTTATCGTGAAGTGCGCTAATGGTTATGGATGGAGATGGACCTTCTTGGAGTGGACAGCTCCTGGCGACTACATGCAGACGTAAGTTAAGTAACTAAAGTGTCAGAATCGTAACACAGCTTAACGTATAAATTATTTCTATAGGATATTGCCAGTAGAAGAGAGATTATACCACGCATAGGTAGGAATAGGGCCTAGCTGGGAGAACTGGATTCGGTGAGTCTGGTATTTATAATTAAGTTAAAAATATTGTAGTCTAGATCCTTTTATTTATTTTAAATATTTTCATCGATACCTTATGATGATAAGGATGAGGAAAATTATTCTTATCCAGCTGCCGCATCCATTATTAATATCATTATATAACAAATCGTAAACGGAAATTGCATCCACATATATGGAATTTAATTTACACATTACACGAAAGCCACCGTGTCGAAACAGTATACGTACAAGAACTGCCTCATTTCTAAACATAAATACAGCACGCCTTTTATATCCGTCCAGGGTCGCCAGTGTGCAATTCCCTTTGCCGATTACAATTGCAAATCGATTCATTAAAAGGTTTATGGTAATTCAAATATGGCCGTTCACAATTATCGGTCCGCACCAGGAAACTCGCACCTCGAGTAACTAATGGCGTCGTCCGTGATTCTTTCGCTCGTACTAGAGAATCGGATCGCAGGTGCGTACAAATATATTAGAGCGAGTCCCTTATCTGCGATCGAGCTCCGTGGCCGGGCTCGCTCCGAGATTCCCGGCTCCAGATATCGAAAATTATATAGGGACCCTATCGGCCGGGGTGTCGGAGGATCTCGCCGAGGCCCCTATCATCCTTCCGGCACATTAGCTAAGTGCCTAATATTTTTATTTTGTTATTGTACACGCGGTATCAACAAAACACGAGAGATCGCGTGCTCGGCCGCCGTGGATTCCGAGTGTCAAGACGTCTGGTTTAATATTCGATGTGGCGTTGACGTTTAAAATATTGTGCGTGATCGCACTACGCCACTGGTCGTGAATGTCATTCCCAATCTGATGTGAAAAACGAGGGACAGGAGATGTGGATGTGTGTGCATGTCGGTACGATCCGTGGGCAAACGCATGAGTCGTAAAACAGCATCGAATCCGTCTAGTTTCATTTGAATATTCATAAAAACACGCGAGCTCTGTAATTATTATCGAGTATGTCGAAGCTTTTCAAATATTCTCATATCAATTTTTACGTAAATACATAAATTTTCCAGAAAAAAATGCGTTCCATAGGAACTAGTTAAAATGAACATAAAATAAGGAAATTTTCACGCAATTTTCTAAATAAATTATTTAAAAATAAACCCCTGCCTACTTAGGCCTTATTTAAAATGATATTAATTATTAACACTCAAGCACCCGCTGTTTTCAGGCGAAACTTACACCTAAACTTTAAAAGAAAGCCTTTTGTAGCGTATTAGATGACACGTTTCGTGTGAACCCGTGTTAGTGCGGGGCCGGGTGTTTACCGCTTACGAAAATTTCCGCACTAACGCGGGACCGGGTCTCTGAGTGTTAATGAGTAACCTTAGAGTTCACGATTAACACTTCATAAAAAATCAGTATAATTAGAGTCTAATTTCTCCTCCATCCGATCGATTATTGTTCTTAAACTATACGAGCGATATTCCGATTCCAAAAAATAAAAAATAGCCTCTTGAAGTTTTACGCCAATAGCGCATTAAGAATAAAAGGTTCAATCCTATGAATAAAATGTTGCAAAAATACTTAAGCAGTTTTCAAAAGTAGTGTGACAAATCAAGCTATCAAAGACACAAGCAATTTTCTTCTCTTTCAAAAAAACTATCAGATCAAAATCGACGGAATCCCAATTAAAACCATAAAATTTCTTCCTCCTAAAGGTTTGCTTACTAATTATAGTTTAATTATTTTCTACATTAATGGAAGCCCACTAATGTCATCAACATTACCAAATAAATAAGTCACTCCACTTGTCGTCAGCTTTTCCGCGTTTCTAAATTTATCTGAAAAGTTCTTAATTTTAAAGACTTTTCCAGTGCATTTTTTTAGATTTCACACGAACCTTTGACAAGGCCTAGCACGACGATCTAATTTTTAAACTTATCTTATACGATTACGACTGAAGTCCCTCTCGATTACGACTGAAGGCCTAAAAAGTAGTGGAACTAATAGTTAATACAAATCAACCCTTCAAAGACCCAAAAAATAATCAAATCCGACTTATATTAACACTCAAGCACCCTCTGTTTTCAGGCGAAACTTACACCTAAACCCGCATCTTTTTATCGAACTTGCGATTTTGCGCGGCTCTGTAAAAAATGCTTAATAACTTTTTTCCTATTGGAGGTAATTTGGTAAAAAAAGAAGAATATCCGTATAGCATAATTTACATTAGATTATTAGAATATTTAGATAAGAAATAAAATTTTCGAACTGTGAAAATGATGATTTATTGTATTTTAGACGATAAAAAACAAATAGATATCTTGATGTAGTATGTAGGTAATTTTGGCTTTGTATTAGAGGATGTAACAGGTTATACCACATTAATATTTCAAAAAAGTTATTTTGTTGAATGGATAAACAAAAATCTAAATTCGTTACAGTCGATGTGTAAGTACCGGAAAGTTTTCGATCCAAATAATCTATCATTTCAAGGACAGTTTTTAGCTATAAATAAATACATATGTCATATATTTTACAAGGGCATGCAGAGCAATGAATGAAACTGTGTCGAGTCGTAAAACTTTAAAAGAAAGCCTTTTGTAGCGTATTAGATAACATGTTTCGTGTGAACCCAAGTAAGAAAAGTGTAAGCGGGTGTTTACCGTTTACGAAAATTTCCGCACTTACGCGGGACCGGGTCTCTGAGTGTTAAGATTAAAAATATCCTTATTCCGAGAAATTCGGAAGCAAGAATACCTCAGGGTAATTTTAAACGCGTAGTTTTGTCCCCTTATAGGAAAAACTGCGTCTTTTCCATAGATTAAAAAACTTATTTATACTGCCATCATCCGTTCACAAATTGTATATATTTCCCAAAACTGGGACTGGATACATTCCATACATATAAATAAAATTCAGGAGAAAATAAATATCACCCTACGAAGAATTACGAATTGGTTTATTCGCAACACAGACATAAAAATATTAAAGATCTCAATAAATAAAATATGCCACTCGTTTCTATGATAACCTTCATAAATTCATAGATATTAACTCAGCCATTTTCTCTCTCTCTAACTATGACTGTAAATAATTAAAATTCTTTTATAGAATTCGCCTCAACTATTTAAACAATTAGTAAAGAAGATAACATAAATAAATCAGCTCAAATCCCCTGTTTTCTATTTTAGTACAATCATCTCCAACGTCAAACAGTTAAACCTTTACTCATCTACCTCTACAATATAACGACTTCCTTGCTTCTATGTCTGATTCATCAATGTTACTTGTTAGTCTAACTTTATGTAATTTTTGTATTGCCTCTATTTTTCTCAATTTGCTTCTCTTCTGCTTTCGCTAGTTTATGATATAAGCATTTGATTATTAAATTTAATCAAAAAGTAAAGGAAAAACTTCATAAATAAGTTAATCGGAAAATACTTTTTCATTCCCCGTATTTACCAGACATATGACTTTCAGATGATTGTATATTTAGATACATTCAATGTATAATAAAAAAAAATACAGATCAAGTAAAAAATCATTTAGGTTCATATTTTAGTTTTAGTTTCAAGGGAATCAAAAAATTCACTAGGGATAAGTAATGAGGGTGAATTAAATACCTGGCTATTTCATATAGTTGCAATAAAACTATGCAGAAGTTGTATTAGTTCAAAATAATCTCAATTACCTGTAAATAAAAAAACATATAATTAAATATTTGAATTATTAATATTAATTACATTGATTTAAAAATGTAAAAGAATCAGTACAAACTGATTAAATCAAATAAAAATCAGACTCGATTGTTTATTTATTGCTTGCATCATATTAATGCAGTTTATCCGCGGCATATCTAAGCTATTGCCTTATATTATTGGAGTTATAGAATGCATATTTTCATATCTATTGAATCAACATAAGCATTATGCAAAGGTATATACGTTTTTTTAGGAAAACAATGCGAAATCAAAATACAAATCTATCACGACCGTTTCCTATCACTTCCATATCTTTTCGCCTACCTCACAGTACTGGAATATTCATTTCTCAACGTTGAGAGATAAGTCGAAAGATCGTGCCCTTTATGAACGTTATGGAGCGAGAATGCCAACAATTTCTCTGCGGGTATAAATAATAATATAATAAAAGACCGACTCCCGTTTAGCCCCGTCCCGCTCGTTCGCAATAGACGAGAGAGACGGAGGACGGTTGCAAAAGGCCGACTCTACATCCGAAGAGGTATGTGAGGTACATTCGAGCATCGAGTAGCACAGACGGTACAAAATAAAATTACTAATCTTCAATTATGCATTTTTATACATATTTTTTTTTCATATATGTTGCTAATATTATTTTCGGCGTAATAATAACGGGTTCCGCATACCTCAACATGAGTGATGATACAATTATCATAATACGCAAATGGGTTAATGTTCAAAACTCTCAATAAAACGCTGCTAACAATTGCGCCGATTGCTTCCGAATCGCAACACACTTTTTTTGCGGCCATAACCCAAAGAAAATCCGTGAGAAATATGAATAATCTCGTATTGGACGCTTAAAAGCTCATTAGGACGAGCTATAATTTTCAATATCAGTATAATAAGCGAGATTCCCATAAGGCTGTTATTTTTCACCCTATATTTACCATACATAACACTGGAAATGCTTTTGGGATTTATGAATATGGTAATTTAGCCATGTGAGATTGCCACAAAGCTCTTAATACCATTTACCATATTATAGGTATTATTTTAAAACGTATCTTATTCGCCGCGTAATACTAAGTGGTATCCGAGTATTTAAACATTAAAATTATCAGCAGTAGGAAAGCTGTACAGCTGATACATATTCAACGATATTTAGATTGTGTATAAAATAATTGGAGATCTCATTTAATTTATATTTAAATGTTAAAATTATAATAGATTCGGTGCTATTTAAGGCAGATTTAACTGCAATTCAGAAACTATAAGCAAATATTATAGATATGATTTAATTATGGAATACTACTAGTAACTTGACAATGAGAAAATGCTAAAAATGTACAATATAATTAATAATTCTCAATATTATAGAAAAACTCGTGAATTATTTTTGCTTATGTTTGCTGACTATAAATCAAAAGGAGATTACATAAATTATTCATATTGAGCAAAAGTTTGTTTATTTCTATTTATTTATTTTTTTTTCTTTT
>JAGXCT010032321.1:0-53661 GCA_022495035.1 Philopotamus ludificatus | reverse complement strand
CATGTAGAGATATCTTAAGAATTTCTTCTGGATTTTCTCTAGCCTGAGGATATTCCAAGCGTCATTTATCGCCCAGACGATAGATCCTGATTCAAGCAAGCTCCGAACCAATGTGTCGTATAGCAACCTTATTACTAAGGTGCTATGTAGGTAATGAGAATTTATCAAGAAGCTCTATTACATACCTATGATATAATAGATGTAAATGTTTTTTATATGCTATTATCCTGTCCTAAGATTACCTAAACGTTTGATAACCCCTGTTTTACGGTTACTATTCAAAATGGAGATTTAATGCTAGGCAATTGCCCGAGTCGTTGCATGCGATGCAATATTTGTTCATATAATTTATTTTCTCCATAAAATCCACATATCTCGCAGACAGTACTCAATGAAGAATCCGATGAACGCAAGTGGGATTTATAATAATAGAGACAGCCATGAACGATGATAATCCCGAGGAAATAACCCAGATGGCTTATGGCTACTACCATCAGGAAGCGCTTCGTACACAACACAAGAATAGTAATAACCCCTCCTCACACGAACAATACATCCAGATCACACATACAAAATACGAGCATCACAATAAACGCATTGACCTAGGAACAGAAATAATCCCATCGCCGCCGACTAGAGAACACAATAAATAAACACGCAAACACAACCGAAATGTAAATCGAGAAGATGAATAAAAAAATATCAACAATCCCCATACCACGGACAATGAATGGTAATAAATTCAGAATAATAAAATTTTTAACATTCCCGAATAAACACGGGAGGCTGTATGTTTATATCTCGTTGGGAAAAGCAACGTGGAAACATTAATATTGTATTAAAAATTAATTCAGGAAATGAAAACAAACGAGCACATCTCTTTTGACCCGTGAAATTATTCATAATCGTGTACACACACACACATGAGCCGTAAAAGAAATTCATAATAAAAATTTAATAATAAAAAAAAAATATTCGCATCTTGCCACAGAGATTTTGCTCGGCAGAATGCCGGGGATAAAATTGTTAAGAATGCGGCGTGTGTTTTACACCGCCACAACATTATCCCTTAATATAAATTTAGGAAGATGTTCAGTCCCAACTGATTACCGCGGGGAAATGTTGTAATCCAGAATATAATCACCAGTTCCTATTCATACGGCGTGCGCATAATAAATAAACGGCGTACTCGTTTGTGCGAAACAATACACGCGAATAAAAATAAATTAATTATGGTCACCCCAGTGCGGAAGTTGAACAGGGTGACGCTGTATTGCGCGAACATTTTCGGAATCGCTGAATCAGAAACGGCCAATAGGTACGAAAACTTTAATCCATAAATAATGCGTTCGGATTTTAGTTCTAAATAGGAGCGCGATGAAATTTTGATAATGTATTTAAGATTACGCGGATGCTGGATTAATAATGGAAACACGGGTTGTTTCGTAAATTTTAGTATGTGATTAAAAACATTATAATATATTAAAGGCGGTGGTTTTAAAGTTTCACAAAGTATCGCGAAAATCGAGGCAAATAAATGAGATGGTGGGATTGAATTGTACAACGGTGCTCTCGTCTACAACAGGGGTTACCAACCCATTCCCTACATCGATCTCTTTTATTATACAATTTTTAAATTTAATTGACTTATATCTTGCGAATATCTTTACAATTACAAAAATTGGCATAACCACTTGTTCGAAATCTACGGATGGTGACTTTTTGGGAGCTGATCCTAATTACATTTCAGAGGCGCCTAATAGCACATATAGGAGAGGATATTTTTTTATTATATTATAGTCAACATATCCCTGCATAGAGTTCACTAAAAACCCAAATAAACTTTGATATATACTCAACAAAACAGTGCAAAAATATGTACATGCTGTACACACATCCTCGTGTGCATAAATAAATCCGGTCTCTAACGGAATTCTCACCACAGAGCCAGTATACCCTGGGAAGGAAACCCCTAATCTGTTGACCAACAATCGGTCTAGTCTCGATACTTTCGCTCCTCTTCCTTTCTTTCTAGGGGACCACTCTCTGAGGAGGTCTTTCCCATGATGAAAGGATTGCTATTGCGCGACAGGGCTAATAATCACTTGCGACCAGCTGCAGAAGGACTCATTTTGGGCAGATGTGCATATAAGATACCTGTGTATATCCTATATAGGGTGTATTTTGTAGTCGCTCCTTTCGCATCCTCAGCTGACTCGTTATAAGCAGATAACGCCTTAAAGAAGATAACAAACGAATACCTAGACAAACCCTACTTGCCTGGACACAGTCGAGAGGGTAAAATCCGATACCAACAATGTAGAAGATGTGCTCCAATGCCATGGTCAAGAGAGGGAAACTCTTTACAAAAAACCGCATACCAAGACGGCTTGGTTCTCCGCGGTATGGACACAAAAGGGGAGCCCTCACATCACGTGTGAGATTCAGGTTCCTTTGGCCTCGACTGCCATTCGAGAGTTTGGTCAATGCCCTCAGCGAGTGAGAGCCTTGTGGCTGGCAAATGATGATGATGATATTTATTTTTACGATACAATAATAAATTTTAAAATGGAAAAAAAATATATCATCGACCCCCAATAGACCCCTGTAATACTATTGACCAGGGATGGGAAGCCCTTTAAAGATTTAACATTTTAACTGAAAGGAGATTAAATGATCTATGATTAGAAAGCTAATGTTTTATTTCTGTATATTTTTATACTTAATTTATTTTATCAATAAGGAGATAATTTGAGTTCATAAATCAGTATTTGTATTATCACAACATTTTTAAATTTGTAGGTGGCCTGTGTAAAAAAAGGTTGCTCATCCCTGCTATAGACACTTGCTAAACATTCATAGACCCTAAATCTTCACGTAATGAAAAAAAACATGCTTAATGATTTTAGACCCAGTGTTATGACTTGTAGGCAACACGCATATTATTTCGATAATGTAAGTTGTTAGTCGGATAGGTGTTCGACGAATTGAAGTAATTTTTCAAAACACTGGCCAGAGGGTAATGTAGGTGGAAAAGACCCTACTAACCTTCGTTGAATAAATAATTATAAAAACCAATGATATTAATTTCAATCCAACTGAAATAATATTAAAAATAACCAGTGTCATGGTTTGACACTGGGGGGAATATTAGTGTGAGACACTCATTTCCCTTGCATCTTTAAAATCTTTATATGAGCAAATAGCGATTTGGAATCTTTCTTTAATGCCATTGATCTATCATCAAATAATTAAATAAAATCTTTTGTATTAAATTCAGACTCGGATTAAAAAATGTTTTAATTTTTGAAGTTTTACCACCCATGGCGTAATAACAGATGAAAGAGATGGTATATACATAGCAGATACAGATATTTATAGATACGAGTCGGTAGTAATGCTAAAACGAGTAGCTTGAAATTTTACGACTCCGACTGCACAGTCCTGATGCGGTTTAAAAATCTTCGTTCATGCAACTCAAATACGGAAAACATATTTTAAACATTTTGATTTATTATAACCTTTTTATTTATAAGTATAATTGTTATAAAACAAGAGTTTAATTGGAAAATTAAAATAGTATGTCAATTCTACTATAAATGTGTAGGTAATTAACCCCTTGTGTGATTTGCCCGAACTGGATTCGGGCACATCGTACAAGAAACTTTTTATAGTGATTTGACTGAATCCAGCTCGGGTCATTCCCCCACCAGTCTAGAGATAGCATCGCGCGCGTTGAGTGACACATGTCGTAATTTGATCTTTCGAGAACAATTACCCACTTTTTCCAAGAGGTTGACCACAGAAGTGGTTTATAAGGTCTAATAGTATTCGGAAATTTATTTATTAGACTATGATAAATGGATGGCATAAAGATTCTAAAGCGTCATTCACCCATATAAAGATTCGACAGCGATTCTAAAGATGTGAGGGGGATGAGTCTCTCACACTAATATTCCCCTCAGTGTCAAATCATGACACTGGTTAATTTTAATATTATTTCAGTTGGATTTAAATTAATATTATTTGTTTAATAAGTATTTGTTCAACAAAGGATCTATAACATTAAATGAATTAATGCCAACGCCTCAAACTACCGACATAAATATTTTAAATAAATTATTAATAAAAACGTAATGAAATAAAATGTATTCCATTTTACACTGATTAATTCTACGTAAACGGATGCGTTTATTACGTATTTTATGTCGAGTTTAATCGAAAACCATCAAAAATTTTATATAACCCATAAAAATATTTCAACATACAAATATAAACCAAAATTCGATTAATTTTTAAAAATTATGATTCAGATATGCGATGGAACCGAACCTACTTTCGTATTCTGTTTATTAATACTATTTATTTATATTTATTTCAATTGAAACGTTATATAATTTGAGAGACAAGTTTAACGTTGTCTATACACACGTCGAGTGCCTCGAAAACATGTCCGTGTTATTTTTTATCGGGAAACGTGATACATAAAAAACACTCAGATCTATAAAGTGAAATGTTACCTCGAATATGTACTATTAAATCGAGATATCTCTACGGGGAGACATTTTATCTTGATCTCTCGCATGCTCCGTTCGAAATATTTGTCTTCCGCGTCGCCGTAGACAATTTCAGGAGTAGTGCATTATGTCGGGATGGTTTATTGGATCATCAAAGAGATATCAAACGCGCAGGGGGTGGGGGGCACAGCCCGATAACGTTATTGGTGCCGGGGCCAAACGACTGTTAACTTCAAATAAAAAAGGCTACGTATTTGTGTTGTAAAAAAAGCGACGATACCGACTTATCTCGGCGAGCAAATAGAAAATTGATGAACAATTTTACGAGGCCCGCCGCCATATCTCCAGATGAGATTCGGACGATCGCTGCCAAAACGTCAATGCAGAAAATGTAACGCGTCGTTACCGGGGGATCGCGGTTAGAGTTGCGATAACGGCGTAAATCATCGGGCGCGAATTGCATTTCCCCAAATCCGACTTGATTTACTGCAATATTACGCTTTGCCGAATTGAAATTTAACGTAAGCGCGTTTATATCATACTTAACTGCACACACGATCCCATTATGCGGGGATGAATAATATTTTTGGCATAAATAATCACAATGCGCGGGATTTCGTATCAATATGAATGTTATTCCCTACAAAGCAGTCCCTATTTTCTAATCATCGAAGCACTTCTCTGGAACGCTATTCAGACTTCAATCTCTACAATATTGGAAAAACGTCGTTCTTTCATATCTTCGGTGATTACAAAAATCACAGAGCGAGTGTTGTTTTACAAATATCTAGCCGTTTTCTAAGATCTGAATGGTATCAGATGAAACGAATTCTGCGTATATATTGGGTTGTTCGGAAAGTCTTTCGTTTTTTCTTAACAAAGGACTTACGGTATTCCATCCTCTCCTTATAACGTTCCCCTATATAAAGTTTGCGGTTTTATATAACGTCGATTTTATATAAGTTCGCTGTGGCATGTAACCGGATCGCTTGACATCGACACGCATCCGTCAAAACTAAAAAAAATAATTGGTAATTCATCGGCACGAGGCTATCAGAGCATTCCAGGGATATTCACACATACAGTAAGAAAATATTTTCTACTTTTATATCTATGGAACGAATTATAATCGAGTAAATCGATGCTCACGTTAACTATTTGATTATGTAATATACGTGCATACCTCTTAATCTTATTAATGATATGATCTAATTTCACAATAAGGTCTCTACAATAATTATTTCCATATGCGTCGATTTCTTTGATGTTTAATTCTATACTTAGTGGTTGGAATAAAACATATTCATTTATTACATTTATTCATCATATGCTAGCGCATTTTATAAAATTTAACTAATAAAATATCGCGTTGATCTGCTCTATCCGGCAAGTTGCGGTAAGATTACGTCAGCCAAAATACGAGAGGATATCGCTCATCGCGCGAGCTTAGTCATTGCGCTTCCTGGTAAACGTAAAGTATGAAAAAAAAATTAGGAATTAATCATTGATTACTGAAGTTCCTTTCGTCAAAAAAATAAAATTGAAAAACGCTACCTTTCATCTGCGTGGAACCTATCCGACGTTCGCGCGGGGTTTGCACCTCATTATGTTTTTCGTAACTTCACACTTCAAGCCGCATAATCAGTATATGCTCTGACATAGCAAGGGGCTTGCTTGTATAATAAATCGATTGATTCTACGTAGTAGTTTTAGTTAGTACCCAGCCGCCAATCACCAGAAAGTGAAAAGCAGCATTTTCGGTATATTTACGTGTTTACAATCGAAAAGGTAAAAATGTTCAAGCAAGAAAAAAATTATCCGATGTGTATGGAAAAGATGTATTGACAGAACGCTAGTGCTAAAACTGATTTGCAAAATGTTGATGTTGAAGATGCATCACGTTCTGGAAGGCCAGTTGAGCGGTAAGAACAGAGCTTCAGAGCGTGTGAATACTGGCCGGCACGGGCAACAGCTGGTGAGATCGCTGAGAGATTAAATTGATCGACCGTTCATGATCATTTGGCAAGTTGTCAGAAAACTGAATGGGTTCATATGTTAACGGAAAAAATTTGTACTAAATGGTGACGTCTATAATTTGCTTCTTAACCGTTTTGGAGCTCCACAGCGTACAGGCACGCGAAATCCGGCTAACCAGCAGCGCCACGACGTTCGCTACTACGGAATTTATTTATGAATAAATATAATATTTTAAATGAAAATTAGTACGAGAGACATCGGCCAGTATGACGGGAATGTCGATATGTTTAGCCGTTTCATTTTATTATGTTTATACGGCGTACCGTAAAATCCATATGATGACTTAGCGATTAAGAGGGTTAAACGCCAAGAAAATGATCCATGTTGATGGTGAAGAGCGGTTGTCTTGCAAGGGTGATAAGTAGAAATGCTGGTATAAGATGAACCAGCTCAAAGACTTTCGAGCGGCATTATTCAATCAAAAGAAAAATTAGGTACTCATCTGTTTGGTGGGATTGCAAAGGATCGTTTTTTTTAGCTTCTATCGGACAACACAACGATCAATTCTGACGTGTATTGTCATCAGCTGGACACATTAAATGATTAACTTAAACAGAAAAGGTCAGCATTGATCAATAGAAAAGGTGCTTAGTATTCCATAGACCAGCACCGGGACCTTACAGGGTTGCTGCCTCACCAAAAGCTTTTTTATAAACGCCCGGTATACTGCACCCACCGCCTTCTGCGGATCAGATATTTTGGGTTATTGTTTGTTCCGGTCTCTACATCTTTTTTTAGGCGGTAAAGCCTTTACTTTAAATGAGAAGGTCAAATCGAAGTATTGGACCAGAATGAATATATAGTTCAATAAAATATTTATTCACTATGAGAAATCGTCATTCATTTACATATCTACTCCCAACAATGAAAAAATATTTATTACAAAGTAGATCCTCTCATAACGCTCCATGCTATACCGCGATTTTCTAAAACAAGTTCAACAGCCCCTCCTATAGCACTACCTTCTAGAGCAGGGTTTCCCAAAGTGTGAGCCGCGGCTCACCAGGGAGCCACAATTCAGCAAATTTGTTGGAATTCCCAATTCTCAAATTTTTTGCGCCATCTTTTTGCGCTCGCTTTTCTCTCAAAAAGGTCAAAAATTTTGAAAAAAATCTGATGTATTAAGGGAGCCGCGGAAAAATCTGATGTTTTAAGGGAGCCGTAAACCGAAAAAGATTGGGAACCTTTGTTCTAGAGCGTAAATATGTAATAAATGTAAGGTAAAGGTAAAAAATTGATCAATGTATTTAATTTGGTTCAATTTATAAAATAAAATAAAAAAGCTTTTGGTTTATATAACGCAGGTTGTCTATAAAGTGCTCGCAATTTCTTCGTTATTGGAGGGAATGTAGTATATTGTAGAAAATTCGCAATCTAATAAAATCGAGGTGACCAGGAGTATCAACTGATTTAATGACGTAATATCAACAAATAAAAAATCAACGTCACAAAACATTAAATAAAATTAAAATATTTTCCAAAAATATCCCTTTGTATCAAGTTGTCATTTTAAATTCCATTGAAAGATCAATTTAAAAGAATTTTAAGGTCAAAATATCTGCCAGCGAATCAGAATTAATCATCCGGTTTGAAAGAATTGGATAAGCCGAATATCTCCGGGAGAGAGTACCGTCGCCAGGACACTAAGTTTAAAAAAGTTTTAATACAAGCTTTACTTATCCAAGATAATCATCAGTGCTTGCAATACGCAGTTCCATTTCAACACCTAGCCAGAGATAGCAACAGCTCGGTAATGAGAGATGAGGCCCATATTTATTTAAATAGATATACAAACAAAACTGACTGAGCATCACAGGGAATTACATCTGCATCAAATGTATCCCATGTGGTGTTTGGTGGACAATGCTTGATTTTGTTTACGCCCAGGGATCAAAGTTAATTAGAAGGTATGGTTCTAAAAGGATTGTAGTGACGACGATGTATCTCCAGAGAGAAATGTTTTATAGCTAAATGTCTTTCAGTGGCTACCATGGTACTTCCTCTTCTCCAAGAACCCTCTCCGTTTTCGGATGTAGACGATCTACTGGTCTTTATCTTTTCTCCATAAATTTATCTGTTTTTAGCGATCTGGAGCTCACAACCCGATCCAGCTGTGAATGTTGCAGAGCAACGACAGCTTTATTCATCCCTAAGAATTCATCTGAGACGATACCTTGGATCACGAATGATGTGTCCGAAGTACATACTCCATGTTACGGTGCCAAGAAGCTCTCGCTCCATGTGAAGAAGTATACATTGTACTATCTTTTGGAATCTAAGAAAAAAGTGAGCATTTGATAAGCTTTGTACGGTATTACTTCATCGAGAACCTTAAATCAGGAAGATTGGGTTACGTATCGACGTCATATCTCAACAATTATGACCAGTAGTTCTGGAACTCACGAGCAATGACACGTGAATCATTTATATCTATACAACATTCGCAACCTTTTTGATAGTTATGATGATTCATCGATTGTTAAAGTGCCTTACCCTTAAACGTTTAAAAACGGGAACGTTTGCACCACTTAAAAACGCTTGTTTTATTCATAGAAAACTCGTCAAAAAACAACACTCAACGTTTCCGATACATGATGCACTTTATTATACATGGTTTATTTACAAGCTTTATTATGCACTTCTACAAATAGAAAATCGCCGAGCACGCCAAAGCACTTGAAACCTTTTCGACGGCCTCCTATGCAATTAACCGATGATATTTATTTCGCATCGTTAGCAAAAACGAACATTCGTTATTCCACGGGCAACGTTCAACTATCGAATATCGCAAAATTGAACCCAATTAGGACTTAGGAATCGTCGTTAGAGGCGTTCTCTAATTGCACGGTTGTAAAAACGATGCACTCGTGTAAACACGTTGTTATCGTGTGTGTTGGCCAACAATTTATATGGCCGGCTGTAATTTTAATCACGTGACCCAGGTTGCAACGTAATTAAATGTGTGAAACTGTCGACGTATACGTAATATACGACGCGAGTATAAATAGGACGCCCCGAAATTACTGTGCAAAAAACGACGCCCGCCTTTATTGCGGCCGGGATGAAATTTAATCACAACCGCAGCGCACGGAAAATAATAGAATTAAGAAATATAAACAATACTGAACAGAATAAAATTGGAAGTGTTTTGTGCAGAGAGAAAAAACGTGGAAAATACGACGCGGAAAAACAAAACGGCAAATGAAAATTTTTGCACATGTCGGTAACGTTAAGACCGACGCCCACGTCGTCGCGGTGCAGCGGCGGTAATGCGATTTGCAAAGACACGCCCTTTAGTTAGAATCGATTCTCGTTCAATATTGGTTGACTGCAGTAATGCAAACTGCAGATAATCAATTTCAGACGTGTTCAGTATTTGATCAGTACTTGGCTTTAGCTGAGAAGAAGTTCAGAAAATAGATTCACATCAAAATATAAAGTTACTGCAATTCCATTATGTTTTATGCGATTTAAAGGCGGAAAATCAAAGATTTTTTATTTTTGTTATTAATATAAAAAAATAAGAAGCTATACGAGACAAAAAAAACTCATAATCCTCAAATTATGGATACAGTGATTTTTATTAACATACGGATAACATAAGGAAATATATTTAAAATACAACCAACCCATATATAGCGCTGCCTGCTATAGAGCGGCGTGTTCCTCCTATAGTGCTTCTGAACGCCGTTTTTAACACAACACAAATTTTTCAAGTTTACAAGACTATTTGACTTAGAAGATTATTTAAATAATTTAAAATCAGTAATTGCGTTAATCAGTCGCGTAAGGAGGTGGTGTTGATTTTGGGTGTGCTGAATGTAGAAAAAAAATACAGTTTTTTTAATGAATTTTATTAAAGAACAATAAGAATTATTATATAAATAATAATAAAACTCATTTAAAAAAAAACTATTTTTTTCCACATTCAGCTCACCCAACATCAAGTCCACCGTACATTTTCAAGTAATCAAGAAACGATGGATTCGTCAAAAACATACTACGAAACTTTACTAATTACAAATATAATAATGCTAAAATTATTATACGAGTATAGTGATTTTATTATGCATATAGAAATTCCTTGACCAATCCGTCACGGTCGAAGGGGGTCTCTCAGGGACCCCAAGCCTCAAGTTTATATATTTACGAATTCTTCATTAATATCTTAACTTGCCTCTTTAACATTTTTTTTTAAAATGGAATATTCTAAGAATAAAAAGAGTTCCATTATTAATATGCTTCATAATTTAGATTTTTTAACTAATCAATATGACTCGTAAATGCATCTCTCGCAGTACGTGTCAATCGCACGTTTCATTCGCAATCATCGTACCGAATGCGAGCGAGAAAAAACATCACGCGCGTGGCAATAGCAGTGAATATTGTTGTTTTTAATTTTTTTTCCGCAATTGCAGACAATAAAGGACAATGATTATTATTAATATTTATTATTTAGACATTTTTAAGACAAACACAAAAAGTTTGTGAAAGTTATTCGAGAAAAATCATCAAAAACATCAGGACGGCTAGTTAAATAAAATTTATTTATAACATTTAATTAAACTGTATTATTAGATCTGTACTTTCTATTTTTAAGTTATACGGGAATGACTTAATAATCAACTTAACACTTTATGAGGAGCAAGGTTTTACATAAAACCTAGCCTGGGGGCCGCATGGTTTTATGTGATGATAATCCAAGCTAACATGCACGTGTATCCATCTGTGGTCAAATAGTTTACGTTGTGCATCGTCATCAGAAAAAAAATGCCAAGTGGGGGTATGGCTCTAACGCCAAAAGGCGTGAACGGCTCATAACGCTTGGCTACAAAATCACGCCAAAAGGCGTGAACGGCTCATAAAGTGTTAACATGTAAATGAATAGTAGGAATTCTTTGTGACACTGACCAGGGGGTGATTGGGAGTTATACAATCGAAAATTTTAGTATATTAACTTAATCGGCCCATTTTATTGTATACTATCGATGAATTTTGTAAGCGTATGTATTTAAATAAGAAAATATGTGGCCGATAGAGATGGCCTATGGCGATCGGGCACAGTATAGCATATAATTCGGCTTCCGGCCGATTGAGTGTTAAAAATCTTTATTAAATATTTATATAAGTGAGTGGTGCTTTAGAATTTATTGTAATACCATTCAGGCATCGTCGAATAAATAAATAAATAATAAAAAGGTTTTTGATTTTAAAATTGAATAATGTGTCGAGATAAAATCTAGTCAATATAACAAAATATATACAGATATCTACAATATTTATTTATATATATATAATATAAAGATTTTGCGCAAGATCTGTTGTCACGGAGAAATATAATATTTTTATATCACATCTAATTCAATGGGTGGTATTATTTACTTAGCGGCGGCTGAGAGCCGTCTCGTGATTCGTCACAATGCGAAAAGACGCCGGGAATAGACGAGACACCGAACACCATCACGGTCAAAAATTATCCGCGAATAAAATTCCACCCGGGGCGAAGAAAAACCGACGCAAAATGGCGAGATCGCATTTCGCTACGACTTTGATGTGCCGAAACAAAAGCCCCGGGGAATTGTGCACGAGAAATATTGACGGTTACGATAACCGGGTATTGATTTCAGCGACGGTGCGGGTAATCAATCATTTTCCGAATAATGCGATCCGCGAAACGTTCGCAAAGTGTGTCGAAACGTCTGCAGAGTTAACTCAAAGTGTGCACAGCCGCCTTGCGTTCTCGTGAGAGAGATTCGCTTTGACCGCGGATACGTAAGTAACGCGGTGTCGTATGCAGAAGCCTCCTCCTTCACCACGTACGAGGCACGCCCGTATTATGTCACAAAAGAGCCACAAAGTCGCTGCAAATCTAATAGGCATATTATGCCAGGGCTTTGCGAATCGCAACATAAAATATTTTAAAACGTCGGAAAATTCTGACACAATTTCCACACGGCATCGGTTTAAATTGACACGTTATCGAGACAAGATACAATATGAAAATATACTCTTATATTCTCATACATATTTACCTTTCTCACGTTATCGGCATAGAAATTCCGGAGCAGTAATGTTATTCAATGTTAACAGCAAATCAAGACATGTAACTGTGGATAGAGCTATCCGACATTATCCACAGTATCTATGCAAATTGAGTGCAAATCCAACCATCTTATGCAGTGATTTTCAACCGTTGTGCAATAGGTTTTCAGGTGAACCACGAATATACATACAACGTGGGTAATTGTGAGCCAGAGAAAAGAAGGCTAAAAATGGGATGTCAAAGCTATCGACAACTTGGAAAAACAGGGGATATCCAAAAAGATAAAAAAAATGTGTAACGCAGTCTGATATTCTCAATTTTTAATTACGACGTCGAAACCTAGACCATAAAGGATAACATGGAAAAGAAAACTGCCGCCTTTGAAATGTGAAGCTGGCGAAGCTTGCTGAGAATACCATGGACCGGTAAACGCACAAACGTGTCTGTCCTAAAATAAATGTGGAACGATAAAGAGGACCGAGTTTCTACCATATTTCTCAAGAGGATTCTTTGATACTTTGGGCATCTCGCCAGAATAAACGATAGCCTGGAAAAGCTCGTCGCGCTTGGAAAGGGCGCTGGAGCGACCAAGCAAAGACCGTCGAAGGCTCCACTGTGATAACTACGATGCGAATGCAGAGAATCTTGAGAGACAAAATCAAGAAGATTCGGAACAAGAATTGTCACGATCCTCAGACATGAAGGTGCCGACTAAAGAAGAAGACATTAGAAGAAGTATACTAAAAGTTGAAGATACGCATCCGTCTCCGTCATATAACCAGGGTAGCAATATTTTTTTAGATTGGTGTGAAACCGAATTTAGTGGGGTCGATTCGTAATTCTTTTTTACATAGATTGGGTGTTACGAACACCCCAAGTAGCACCCACCACACTGAATTAACAACCATAATACCTCACAATCCCGCAGGATCTACGTAATCATTGTTGACCGAAACACGATCGCTGCCACATTCGACGTCGACACGTGACAACCCTATAGAAAGTCTGGACTTAACAATACCATAAAGAATTGAAGCAATAAAACCAACATTAAGATACTTAAACACCTGAACCATTAATTCACATGACATACGAAGATTTATAAGCTTTGAGATGTAATGATGAAGAAGGAAGCTCGTTGACATACAAAATAGAATAAGCTCAACCAGAGTACAAAATACAATAAGCTCAATAAGCTCAACCACTATCCATAATTTACTTGGCGAAAATACATTTTCCAAACACATGTGATAAGTGGTGGAAAAAACAATACGAAGAAGCTAAAGATGATTAAAAACTTATAAAGCAAGCCACGATGGTTCGATTAAATAAAATCTTGTTGCGGCTTAGTAACAGGGAGACTTCAAAACCTTGAAGATCAGTCACAGAACTCTGCAGTGCTATGTGTGGTTTGTTCTTCTGTATTGTTGAGACATTGACGTTGTTGGTAGAAAACGATAACCGGCTGAAAGCGTTTGATATGTGGTGCTACCGAAGAAGATTCCATGGACGCAAAATTGAGTACTTTAAACACAGCATCAGTGAACCAAAGTAACGGCTTCTGCAGTTCAGCATAAAGGGAAAATTAGAAGGAAAACGGTGGTTGGAAAGAAATAGGGTGTCATGTCTCCGCAATATTCGCAACTGGACCGGATTGGAAGCTCATGAATTTTTCCAGCTCGCCAAAAACCTACAAACATACGACGAAAAAACAAGGACATGTAATCGCCTACGTCCGAAAACGTACAAGGTACCTCTGAATTGAAAAAAAATTGGAGAATGATCGCCATTGTCACCCTTTTCAGTCATAAGACATCGACGATGAAGACTAAACAGTTACGATGAAGAGGGACTGAAAAGCACGAATCCCACAAAATGGAGGAGTACCATGTGCATAAAATCCTTATTTAGAATATTAACACATATGTTATAATGCAAAACTGTTGAACATAAAACATAAAATTAGCCTTTTTATCGCTAAACAACGATATATCGTTAATACAGACGGCCCTCGAATTTCGCACAATTCGCTATTTCGCACATATTATATAATACAATTTTTCCAAGTTATTTGTCGATAATTCAAAAATTGTTCACTTCCATGCAGTCTTAGATCTTTGTCAACATGAATTAGCTAAGGCTCTAAGTTTAAGCAATAGCTGGTTCGATTCATTTAAATTAAATTATTCTTTGCATAAAATTAAATTACAAATAAAGATGCTGCAAAAGAATTTATTTTATCAATTCTTATTCTTTGCCACTTGGAGGACACTACGCGATCTCCACTGGTCCTGCGCTTCTTCCATTCACTTCCCAATCACCAGTAAAAGGCATGTTCATCTCAAACCTGAGACCAGGATAGCGATGGTTGTCCTCCAGGTTATCTAGGCTCTTTAATATGGGTCAGGTCAGCCATAAGCCCGAAAGCTGAGCTATCAACGTGCGGATTGTAACAATAACTATCGGAAGTGGGTAGGGCCGATACGTTTTTAATTTACCGCCTGATCGGATGTTACAGGCACCTCCGATAGAACATCCGCGGTCTGGATAGAATCTATGAAATCATGATTATGGCACGACCACGTCCGATACAGACACGTTCAACCCTTGAATAAATTAGAAATCGTAAATCATAATCAGGTTCTTCGTAATCCTTTAAATGCTATACAACGATATATCGTTGTTTGCAATATCTGCAAAAAATGACAACAACGATCGTCGTAATCTTACAAAATTTAAAAGATATAACATCAAAGATACAAAGTGAACTTTTGGATTCTGTGAAGGGTTGTAAAATTGAAAACTTTAAACATATAATCGGTGATACTGCTTTAGTCCTAAGTCCTATAATAAAGGGTAAAACAGAAGGTTGACTGTCGTGTATTTATAGAAAATCCGAAAATGGACCGGCCTAGTTTCGTCCGAGCCTTTGTCCGATTTTGTTCCATTTTCTAGTATTTAATAATTTCGGGGAACTCCTGGAATTTATTCCGTATAATCTATCTAATCTATAGTCACGAGGAATAATGGGGCACTTGCTGAAAACGCCAATATTAATAAGCACACACGGCTCAGAATTAATTTCTCCCGTGACACGTGTCGCCGTGGCCCGCATTCCCATTTCACGCGCAGGCTACACATTTATCACGGGAGCATGTTCCCGCAGGACTTCTGGATGAGGGAATACAGCTCGTATATGATTTTCACACTTATATGCGCGTTCGCACGAGTGTAAAGATTTGATTCATGTTCATTTGCGAGAACTTAAGCCACAATTCAGCCGTAACGAGCGGCGGCGGTCGAAAAGTTTTTCTTTCGGCGCCGACACGTGAGCGAAAAGCCGGTCACGTGCGAGCCGAAAGCGCAGACGTCGAAAGGTCAACGTGCAAAAATTATCTTCCGGTTTAAAAACGTATAAAAAAAAGCCCTCGAATATGCCATTGCGTAATTATCGCGAGTCGAATTATGCGCAAAAACAGTCGATTAATTCCGGGTTCGGAGCAATCGATTAGATAGTACATTAAATTTATTAGAATCTAAAATGGGTCAACGGTCGCCGGGTCCTTTTGTAACAATGGACGGTTAGCTCTGGCCCTATTGTCACAGGCAAAAAGCGTAATTTGGGTCACATTCGTTCGAGATGTGTTTTTTTTTTGCAGTCGTCATCAATCAAAGCGACGTCAATATCGACGGCAGCTGTATGAATATGTAAATTCAGGGGCATGTGAACACAGGAATCGCGCTGCTAGTGCTCGTGACAAGCGAGCAAACAGAATATGTGAATTTTATACGTGAAACACCTTTGTAACTCTCGAGCAAGTCGAACCCAAAGCCGTTGGGCAAACATACGGGTTTGCACACTGGCTGTGCTGCCGACCGACTCTGGCGGAGGGCGGAGCTCATTGAAAACTTTGGCCTGAATAATTAAGTTTAAACTTTCGTTTAAACCGCTTAGGAGGAGAGTCTGCGCTGACGAGGCACTTGACATGTGTCGTTCTGCTGGGACCAAACAAGTGAAAAACGGATGAGACAAGAGCCAAGTAATGACCGAGTGCGGTCGGATACCCGGCTCCGAGTTAAGAAACTAAAATTTCAGATTTATGGCTCGTAAAGCAAATACTCGATAATTACAACGCCACTCGAAACCGTCCGAGTGATGTGAAGAATTTTACAGAATTTATTATTAACTTATAAGCATCTTTACTATAATCGATCAATATTGAGCGACGTTAATATCGCTCCGTACCGGATGCGAGCGAGATAAAACATCGCATCGCATTAAAATCAAGTGTTGTCGCTTGTCGGAATCAGACAGTTTCGTGGATTCTACGGAGCTATGAAGAGCCAGGCCGCTATCCAGGCCAATTCAGTGACGTGTGTGCTGCTGGAGGTGCCCGTAGCACCCGATCAGATCGTAACTTAAATACGAATTGGCCCTAACCTCGTCTGGTTATTATTGTTACAATCCGCACGTAACAGCTCGGCTCCCGGGTTTTGGCTGACGACCTGACCCGTATTCGAAGAGCCAAGATAACCTGGAGAACGTCCGTAGCAGTCATGACATCATGGTTGCGACGGAGGTGCCTCCAGGTGGCAAAGACCCGCCTCAGGGTTAATATGCCACTTAACTAATAATTATAATAATAAATAAAAATAATATCATGAATGACTATTTTTATTCTTAAATTAACCCATTTTTTACCATTTTAAGTCAGATATTGATGAATAATTTATCAATATGTTGACTTGAAATGCTGGGGTCTATTTTCCTACATTAATTTCATACAAAATATACCCCATCGGGCAACACCGTTGGTTTCAAGTGCCGGGACCGTGATACAATACATTTTTTTTATTTAAATCATTTAAGATCAAATTAAGCATTGTTATGGCTTGAGGGTAACATGTGACTTGTAGGTAACTGCGACCGAGCTAAGTTAGTAGTCGGATAGGTGTCCGACGAAAACTCAGGGAATTCTTTATAATATCCTGACCAAGAGGTACGTGGATGAGACCCCATTTCCTCAGCACGTTTTAAAAATATTCATGTAGGTAGTTTGGCGCGTTTGAATTAACCACTTCCCGGTAATTTTTTTTGGAAAAAACCTTTAAAAAAAACGATTTTTTTATTGTTTTAAATGAAAGCATATTATTAAATAAGCAATAAAAATATTTTAACTCTTTGGAATCCATCAAAATTTATTATTTAAACACTTTGAACTCGAAAAATTCTCGAAAAACTCAGAGCAATTTTTAGACTTAATCAACTTTGCAATAGGCTCAATGTAATGGGTATAAGCATTAAAAAAACGCCATTTCTTGATTAAAATTTTATTTTTTATCGTAATTTAAATATTATATAAATTAAATTAATCCCCTGTGTGATTTGCCCGAATACAACTCGGGTAGGTATTTTGCCGACACAGTGATTTGCCCGAACTGGATTCCGGGCACATCGTACACGAAACTTTTTATAGTGATTTGCCCGAATCCAGCTCGGGTCATTTCCCCACCAGTCTAGAGAACGCATCGCGCGCGTTGAGTGACACGTGTCGTAATTTGATCATTCGAGAACAATTACCACTTTTTCCAAGAGGTTGACCACAGAAGTGGTTAAACAAATCTCTAATAATATAACGTGTCGTAAATTGATCTTTCGAGAATTTCGAGATTTATAAGATCGAAAAAGCTGTAAACCCGCACATAAATATGTATGTTTTTTACTAACCCGGAATATACGTTTTCCCTCCAATTACGTTATTTTTTATCGGTTCCTTCAAAAACGTAAAAATGGTGTTTCACTGTATTTTTAATGAATTATATTTTCTTTCGAGCCTGAATCGAGAAAATTGAATATAATTCTCGTATAAAAGATGCCATATGAACGCGGTTAGAGAATGCAACAGCTATTACTCAATTACGACGTCGCCGCAACAAAACTCTGTTGCATAAGATTCGTCCAGCGACGCCAATTGAGCACGGAGAGACTTTGACCCATATAGAGCTTTAATTCGATAACAATTCCAATTACGCCGAACCTTGACCACAAAAAAATCCGTACACTGTGAGGTCGTATTTTTAAAAAAAAATCCCAAAGGCGTCGTTCCCAAACCGCCGAGGTACGCGCGCGTTAATACATCAACAATGGAAAGTGCGTATTTGCATGGCGTCCAGATAAGGGTTGCGAGCGCAAACAAATTTATGGAGACCCGCCCTGGAATCGGGAGTTTGCAGTAAATCGTCTTGTCTATAGCAATCTAATGATAGCATCGGAAATAAACCCGAGTATCTCGAGTCATTTGTTACCGGGGGGAATGGGTTAAGTTGCTGGCGCTACGTGCAAACGGTACATGGAATTTGCGCTAAAAATCTATATGTTTGATTATTGAAGTGGCGCCCGCTACTATTACTCTGCGCTGAATATGATTTATGAACGGTGCCACTTTGCATAAATAAATATTCATCTCGGAGCCAACAATGCTCTGTTACGGAGTACGTGGCGAAGTGTAGTAAACCTATAAGAGCATTCAATGGGAATACAAGTGAAAAGTTTCAGCAGCTCGAGTGTCTGACGAATAAAAATAAAAATGGCAGGGCGAACAAAGTCTCCAGCAGGATAGACAGTATTTCTAGCGACAGTTTAAGTAGCGCGAAATGTTTTTCAAGATTTAATGCCGTGTCCAAGTCGCATATGAAATAAAAAAAAATGCAATGCTAACAGCATGAAATACGCGATTGCATCTAGGAGTAAATGAACAACTTGAAAAATCGCGTAGAGCTAAGTACACTATAAATTTTAAGAGCATATTCTATGGAAAGGATTGATTAAAAGTCCGAAAAGCTGAAAAGACAGAGTAGAGATTTATTAGAGGTCATACAAACCCTATAGATGTTGCTTATTCATTTTACCAATGAACATATTTTTTTATATATATTCGTAAAATAAAATTAATGCGAGTAGAGCAAAGATTCGACCAAAAATGGTCAGAGTGGAAAGGGTTAAAAATTTGACGTGTGCTGAACAACGATATATCGTTGTTTTTTTTATACTAACAAGAAATATCGCAACAGTCAAGGGATTCAGTATTGTTAGAAATAATATCACCTCTGAAAATTTTCAGCTATGAATGAAAAAAAAAAATTTCGCAAAACTTGCTACGAAACGGAACGGTATCTTCAGTAAATATCACAAACCGGTGCGGCGCGCCGGTTTGTCTTATTAGTTCAATACCATCCTTGACAGAATTATAAATCATTTTCTTTAATTTCCTAATTAAAAATCGTAGATAATGTCATGAAAATTTTAGTTTGCTAACATGAAAAATCTTTTGACGAATTTTTACAAAGATTTCATAGATTTGAAAAAAAAAATATCAATAATTTATTTAATCACGATATAATTAGGACATTGTATGAATTTTAAACGAGTTTTTAACAAAATTATAGATTTCATAAAAATTTAAAACCTTAACCCTTTGATTAGTGAGTTAATCATTTTAATTGAAGTCGTTTTCTAGAGTAAAAGATTTTTTTAGCTAACAACTTAAACCAAGTTTATTTTTATTTGATTAAAAAAAATGTCTTTAATTGTATGTCTTAAATAAAAATACAATACAAATAACGTAAGATATCATCAAATTATTTAAAAAAAATTACGTAATATTTTCTTAACTAAACAATTATATTATTATTTAAAAAGTGCTTTGTAACTTGTAATAAAAGGATACCTTGTATATAGTCAAACCCCCCCAAAGTGTTAAGATCCTTAACCCTTTCTTAATCTTAATCCTTTAGTTACTAAGAATTTTCTTAGCGAACTTGCGAAAAAAACGAAGCGATTTTTAGAGCATTTTTTACTACTTAACTTTACTTTACATAGTTTTTATCTTTTTTTACCTAGATTGTAAAAATAAAATAATGTTTCTAACTAATATCATTAAAATATCAAAGGTCCAAACTTTTTTTATGGAATACCAAAAAAAATGCATAGGTGGTTGATGTATAAACCTTAAAAAAAATGTTTAGATGAGATGACGTCTTTTTCGCACGTCGAATATTCGACGCTTAGTAACCAAAGGGTTAACTTAAGATGTCATAAATACTATTAATAGAAAAATACCTTACTTTTAAAGACATTGATAATATTTTTTCAATATTCAATGAATAAATTTGTCTTAATTCAGGAACCGGAACAGAAATTTTGAATCTTTCACGAAACAATATTTTTTAAATGTTTTCATTTGAATTAAATACGTATTTTCTATCATAATTTAGAATATTATATTCTTCCTCTTATAATAGGCATAATAAATTAATTCATATATAAATAATAATTAATTAAAGGTATTAAAATTAATACTAGAAATATACATTATATGAAAATAATTTAACATATTCACGGTCGAAGTGTGCAAAATCCTTGGGAATATTAATTTATAATTAAAAATCCCAAGGTATAATCTGAATGTATTTTCATTTAAGCTATTTCTATTGTCTCGTAGAATAAACTTTGAAACACTAACTTGTGTTGCTGGAGCTTCTAAAGCCTTTTCCTCCCAAAATTCTTAAAAACATATTTTTTTGTCTAACCTTCGTATATCATTAATTAAGTCTTCTACCTTTCGTAGATGTTTTTAATTAACTATTCGACTGCTAAACAACAATATATGATTATTAAAAAAAAAAAATACATTTAAAAAAATCATGAACTTTTCTTGGACATCGAAAACATTTTTTGAGAGGCAAAATTCCAGTGTTATTATAATATTCATATGATATATGATTGTGCTCACGTGCAATAAATATTGTACGATATCCTCTGACATAATACGCCTGCTATGCAATATCCAATTAAAAATACATGTATTTTGCAAAACTGTGCAAATCAAGGATCGAGCACACTCGTTTAAACCGTTTGAATATTTCAACAGATAATTTCTCGACGAAAAAAAAATATACAGGTGGGCCACCTCAATCACTTATGTAGTAGCAATTTCCGCTACCCGCGATGCGCACATGCGAATTTTCATATAAAATTGGGCACATTCCGTCCACACGTGTACGGGGGGCGTGTGTATAGCACCCCGCCTGTAATGTATTAGGTGAGGATTACAAAATTGGGTATGTGCGGAGAAACACAGGTGAGTAATGGCCGACAAGGGATCTGGCCGTAGATCATACGACGTGCACCGGAGTAACAATATATCGCAAGGACGGGGTATCCTCCTGTCGGTTCTTTAATGTAGTCAAACTGCTCGGTACATGGGGGCCCTGATCTTTAATAGGCCGGTGGCGGGGTCCGGGGCAGTCCCGGAGGCATGGCCGCCGCTACGGGGACTCCCCTCCGCCATGTTTGTTTGGGACGTGTATACATCACGGTAACTTCAGAATGTACATAATGTCTGTATGATTTCGGCCATAAGCGTTATTTGCCTAGGGTCGTTGATGAACCGAAATTGAAGAATTATTAGATAAGGGATTGCAGCCGCGTGAGATATCTATTAGACTGCAACCCTCTTCCGGACACGAAAAGGGCGGAACCAGACTATACCATAACTCGTCTTACAATGTAAAACAAATTTATTAGGAATAAGATTTATGAAAAAAAACTAATATTAACTTTAACGCGCGTAATTAATCTCGGCGGTTGTATATAAGAGTGTATTTTAATGGCCCTGTCTAATATTAGATTTGGAGGATGTGCCCCCAGCTTTCGCGTTTATCCACTCTCGCGGGATTAAAGAAAATAAAGTAACAAGGCGCTTTTAAGCGAAAATATAATTTATAACAAATATGTATTTCGGGGAAGGAACACGGATGTTTTCCTCGGCGCCGTAATGGAATAGAGAAAAGAGGCTTTTGGGGTAGTTTGAGAACGCCGTCGCCCTTTCGGGGGTGGGATTTATGTAGATCGGGGACATTTTAGAACGGGACGGTTTGAAAATAAAAAAAATAAAAAATACACACAGAAGCAATTCACCGTGGCCGTTTCGCGGAAAGAATGCGCAACGGAGAATACATTAGTGGTTGTCGAGCAAATAGAAAAATTGCACGTTGGCCGTAATGAAAAAGCCATAAAAAAAGCGCGACCGCGCCAACCCAGCGAGAGAAAAAATTATACAAATACTAACATTACCGGCGGAGATACGGATTATTTAGGAACAACCGAAAAATAAATAAAAACGGTCTCGAAATTTAAACGCGGATTAATACGGCTTTGTGGTTGATATAAACGCATATGGAAAAATTATGACCGCAAATAAATACGAAGTGCGCCTAGGTAAATGCGTACCGTGTTGTTGGGGGTTCGGAACGTATACACAATTCAAAGATAAGTTTTTTTGCAGAAAAAAATGCAAACTCCCATATTTATAGCATTCTCATAATGTGGCAAGTGATTCATCAAGTTAAAATTTAATTTTTACTAAAAAAATAATAAAAAGAATCGTTTTATAGTTAAACGTGCTCTAAATTTGTATAAAAAGAATAAATCTTATAAATAATCATTGTCTTAAAAAACAACAATATTCGCTGGTGTTGCTACGTGCGTGATTTTTTTCTCGCTCGCATCCAGTACGATTGGAAACGTATACTAGTGACACGTGCCGAGAGAATTCGCGGGTCGGCGGCTTTGTATGTCATTTATTAGTAGAAAAATACAAAATATCGACCAAAAGACGAATTTAATTATTTTTAGAAAAAAGGTCAAGATATTTAACCTAGCTGTGACGTTGGGGTATATTTATATTTTATTTGTCTCTGTTTTGTATAACTCCAAAGAATAAATGTAGACAATCAATGACTTTTATTGTCCGTAATTGAGAAAAAATCAATATTCGCTGCAGTTGCCATGCGAGCGATGTTTTTTTACGTTCCGTACCGGATGCGAGCAAGAAAAAACATTGCGCATGTGCAAATGCGAGTAAAACCACGTACGACGGGACGGAGCGTGTCTCAGTCGCGGAGGGACATCGTCGGTGTTCGCGCGACACCTACGCATCATATTGATTAGTTAAAAAAATCCAAATTATGAAGGATATCATGAATATCTATTTTTGTTCTTAGATAAATCCATTTTTAAAACATATGTCAAGGTATTGTCGAAGAATTCATCAATATCTTGATTTGAAATGCTTGGGGTCTATTTTCATTATAAATAGATCCCCTTCGGATGATGCGGTTGTTTTCGAGCCGCCGTGGCGGATAGGTTATTCGTTGATTAGAAATTGGAATAAGAGGAATTCATTAGTAGAATAACTTGAAGCATTTAACAAAATTAAATTGATGGGTCAAAATAAATAATTTGATATGTAAATGGAATCGATATAATATTGGAAAAGGATACAAAATTAAACGAAATAAATCCGAATCCAATAATACTAATAAGATAAGTAAACAATAGTTATACATGTATTAATTTTACTCAGATTTTTAACCCTTTCCCGGACACTAGAAAACTGTATTTGGATGCGCTGGGACACTGATAGATCTTTAAAAAAAATCTAAAATACAGAATAATTATATTGAATTTATTTCTATATACAGTAAACCCCCCTATAACGTTTGCGGAAGTTTTTTCCTATAACGTCGATCCCCCTATAATGTTTTTTTTTTAAAACGCATAATTAGAATTTTCATTAAAATATTTTGTACATATCTGCATTTTAAATGCGTTCGCGCATTGACAAAATTTCAGTAGCCCCGTGTCGAAATAAAATTGAAAAACCTTAACCCCCTATAACGTCTCCCCCTATTACATAGAACCTATCTCGACGTTATAGGGGGGGGGGGTTACTGTATAAAATTTAGTTAAAGGGTAACAGGTTCAACAAACTTCTTGCCATTTACCACTAAAGATGCGGACATATTTGGCGCGATACACGAAAATGCGTCAATTGACGTCGTGTCCCACGGGACAAAAAAATGACCGCAAATGACGACTGGTCCGCGTTTTTAATGCAAATTTTATAATTTTAACCAGAAATATCTTTCGCAAATATATAATACATTGGCGTAAATAAAGGTAAATGCTCTTTAGTTGACAAGGGATTTTGTAGAAAACAGCGATTAAGAGTAAGCATTATAGGAGGGCTGACTGTAGTTGGATTTTCAGTGTTCTCGAGAATTTGTACGTAAGGAAAATTAGTTTTTCGTGCGCTGACAACCCTTTTTGCACGATGTTTATTCGATGATTCCCGCTTATTCCCTACAAAAAATCCAGATGGAGGTCAGAGTACGTTTTACATGAATTAGCCAGAGCGAATCGGTTTAGAGCAGGGTGGTTTTCACTTTTACCAAAAATCTGTACGAATATAAATAATTGATATTTAAATATTTTCATAATATATTCAAAGTACTTTCTCCAATTCCGGCCGCATTTTCAGAACACACATATTTACTTTCCACCGCTTCACGTACGTTCGTGACTTTCATGCGTCTAATAGTTTTTGAATGGCGTCAAATTTAAATCACGAATACATTTTTCACGTAGATTTAAAAACGTATGACGCACTCGCTCAGTATTTGCATAGATAGTTTTCCTAGAAAATTTAACGCAACGAGCTTATGGCGAAACTGAATTCGCTTTATAAAGCTCAAAGTTTTAACCCGTGGCGTGCGGAACGGACATAAAACATATACCATGGAATTAGTGAGATTAAGAACCCCAATTTAATTCGTTCGAAATAAACACACGCGTTAAATCTCCCGGATTAAAAATGCTCGGAATGGACCGTGACAAACGTGATTAATGAAATTTTTGCACATATAAATACGGCGCCAAAAGTGTGTACGCTTTTATTTTTGAGGGGCTGCTCGGTTAAAAAAATAATATCATAATGGACGAGCGCCATTCACGGCGCGGTCGAGGGATATCGATTCGGCGAAGAAAATGCGAGGAAAGGTGGGAAATCAACGTTATACCTCGGGGCGATCACAATGGACCGTTGAGTGAAGAGGGTGAGATAACAACCTTACATTAACCTGGTGGCTGGGAGTGTTATGTGGCCCTCAGGGCTTCGCCTCTCCTTTTGATTCGTCCGGCAATAGACACTTCAAAACCTCAAAATCAAATTCTGAGAAACGATACATTAATCACTTAACCCCGAGGTGTAGCAATCTATCTGGAACACAATAGCAGATCCGTCATTCAACGCGGAAAATTGCTGTTGACGGCTCCGGCAGACTGGAATTATTTCAGATGTCTCAATAGGACGTAATTAAATTATCAACGAGACGAGGATGATATTCAATACATTAGAGGTACCAAAAATAAATCCAGTATTAATTTTATTCTTAAAGATACTACCGAAAAACACGTCAGACAATATTATGCTACTTTTTCCTATCAGGGCTTGAGAGTAATCGTATGCGCATTAGTAATTCTTCTGCACCACAACGCGCGCCCTCAATAAAAGGAAAATTACCCGTGAAAAAAAATAGGAGATGAATTTAGTGATTCTGGAATAACCTGTGCGTATTCACAAGATCTCGCTCCATGTAACATTAAGGTAAAAAAAAACAATAGTATAAGCAACGTATAAAAAAGCATATCAATACGTATTTCAATTCTAAACCAAAAACATTCTTACAAAGCAAAATGATTCCATTAGCTAGTGTTCCAATATTGGAACATTTTGTTTTTTATCATCACTCCTATATCCATAAATGAATATAGATTAAAATTGTATCAGTCGATAGCTGTCAAGAGTGAGGAACGTCTGGTGAAGTATTTTTTAATTTGGAATTGTGGGATTTTAACAAAAAATGACATTTTACAACTTAAGTGTTTAACCCTTTATATGGCAAAGGATGAAATTGGTAAATATATTAACCAGTCGCTTTAAACTCTATATTTCCATGAGCGCCCATAGAAATGTCAACGTTAGTAACGTAATATTTTGTCGAGAACGCTATTTGGTTAATTTATTGTTACTGACAATAAGTATTGTCAATAATAAGAAAAAATAAAAAAGTTCCAAAATAATTAATTTGCCCTATAAAGGGTTAAACAACTGCTCAATATTTATTTTATATAATGATTATATTAATTGAAATTTATCATTGTTGTAGATTCGATTGATTCATTAATTGTATTTAAATAAATAAACTTATTTTAGTTTTAAAACTTTTACCGCATTGTATTTATATATGCATATACAGTAAACCCCTTATAACGTACACTCCTATAACGCTCCCCCATATAACGTTAGGGCGGTTTTTTCCGATAACGTCGATCCCCCACTATAACGTAATTTTTTAAAACGTTAATTAAAATATTCATAAAATTAACTAATAAAATGTCGGGTTGATCTTCCCTGCCCGCAAGTTGCGGGAATATTACGTTATCAGGCAAAATACGAAAGGATATCGCTCATCGAGTCATTTGCGCTCATTAACACGTAAAATGTAAAAAAAAAAGAAAAATGAAGATGTTTGATTCCTCAACCCCATATAACGTGGTACCTATCTTGAAGTTATAGGGGGGTTTTACTGTACATATCTGGTCTCAAATTTTTCACCACAGAACCAGTGAGAAGGAAAACCCTAAACTGTTGACCGATAAATGATCTAGTCTCGATACTTTCTTTCTAGGGGACTCCTCATTCAGGGGGTATTTTCCATGATGAAAGGATTGTTATTGTGCGACAAGGTTATTAATCTCTTGCGACTTGTCACTTGTTATAAGCAGATAACGCCTAGAGAAGAGGAAAACGAATACCGAGGCAAACCCCCTCGTACTGGAAACAGTCGGGACGGTAAAATCCCATACCAACAGTGGTAGAAGGTACACGTCCAATGTCAGCAATGGCCAAGGCAGGGAAACTCTTACTAAGACGGCTTGGGTCCCGCGACATGGACACAAAAGGGGAGCCCTCACGTCGTATGTGTGACCTTTCGGAAAATTCTGAATGATGCTGGTCAGGAGAGGGGTGGTGGAATAAAAGCTGATGATCTCACAAAAAAAAAATCTTAAAAATTTAAACGGTCAAGATAAAATTTGGCACGAAGGTTCATAGTTTGGGTATTCGAGGGCCCTAAATACGCGAATTAAAATAATTGCATTATAAGAGATCTGCGAAAGTGACAATGGCAGAGTTTTGCATAACGCTCATATGAAAGTGCTCTCAATTTTCAGAAAGTTACAGTCAATATTTCACTTTGAGCGACTTTCTCACACAAAAGCAATTTGGTTAATGGCATCAGGAATGAACGAATGTCGTTTTTTTTTTTAAATTTAAATCTAATTATTTACGGGAAACGTAAGATCCATTAATTATAAATAAATTAGCTGATCGTACGCCAAAATTATATTTGACAAGATTATTATGTAATTCAATTAATAAAGTGGCGGATGAACTAACCGAAACAGTGGTAATTAAATTTGGTTAATTTTTTTTTTAAATAAAATCTTCAAAATGTAATACCAAATGAAAAACGTTCAGAATACCGAATACGGTTTTGACATTTCGATTCAATGGCCAGGTTGCAGATGAAATCTACGTTAGCTCTTTTATTTGAACAATGTGAGATAAATGGCAGCGCGCAAAAAAATACAATGGCAACTTTGGCCGGGAAAAAAATTGATTCAATTAATAAAGGAAGAATTTCTATTAAAAGAAAAAATATATATGAAAGGAGAGAAATCCTCCTCGGTTCGGAATGAGGGGCATTATCCCGCGGACGATTTTAAAACCTAAGAAAAGACGGCTGAAAGATTGGTTTGTTGCACAAAGCGGTTTTTCAAGCGTTTTAAATTATTACAATATAAAATTGACATCGCGTCAAAATCGTGAATCGAAGAAAATTGCGGAAAATTCGAGACGGGCGTCTGTCATCTCGATTTTTTTTAATATCCTTGATACATCTTTGTGATGTAAATCGCGTTAGGAGGGCATGTAGACGAATGGCTGACGACGTCGGTGTCCCCATCAAATTTTACACGTGTGCGTATACGCCATTACGTTTAACGTTATCCGCTTGTGGTAAAAATAAATTGCTTTTTACTCCTGCGGCAGAAAAGGTCGGTCAAATGTGGGACACGGATGGCTGAAGTTTGGTTACACACTTTTAATGAATTCAAAAGCTCCGGAACAATTAAGTTAATGTGCTAGTAATGCCGGGATGCAAAGCGTCGTTAAACGGCGCTAGAAAAAAAAGAGTTTTCCACTGAAACGGATACACTTGTTAGATTGAAAAAAAAATCGATGATTACAATGTCCCCATCCCCTCGGCGAAATCTTTCCCTCAAAAAAGAAAAGAGAAATAAAAAGAATAAGCTTGCAATTGAGATTAGGGGTGTAAGCGCCTCTTGTCGAGGACAAAGACAGCGAAAAAAATATATAAGACGTAATGAAAAAAGAAGACAATCGGTTTTTACTAGTGGCTGGGGGTTCCCGCGCCACACAACCGCAAAGTAAACAGTTTTATAAAGACAATATGTAACGAGAGGAGGAAACAAGCTCTGGTAGAAATCGATACAAATTCCCTCTTTGTTTGAGATAAAAGACACGGATTTGAAAAATATTAATATTAAAATGTTACAGATTTATAAATATATTGCGACTCCACGAGAATAGAATAATAATTCCTTGAAAATAAACCCTGGAACATATTTTCCAGGATGCTCATAATATATCCTATACTAAAATAAGCCCTAGTTAAGATCGTGCGGCAAATGAGTGTCGAGTTTAGCACCTCGCCTATGAACATATTAACGAGATGGAAATTTATTCTTTGAGATTATGGAACAAAATTATGAAATAAAGTCTTATAGCATTTGACATTTTGTTCTGCAAGTGCTAAAAGAAAGCTCTATAGCACCTAGAACAAGAAAGGAATCGCGAATGTCTCCCAGGGCAAGTATTTTACGACATTCACCAAGGTTTTAACATATTCTATGATGAATCTTTGGAATCTGCAAAATATAAGAAAAATACGGAAACCTCAGTAAATTGGCGAATGATGGGAATACCAAGAGGCGCAAACGTGGAACGAGACGGCGACCGTTTGTTTCGTTTGTGTGCAGGATCTAACGTTTTTTCTCACCACAGAACCAGTATGCCCTAGGAAGGAAAACCCTAATCAGTTGACCGATAAATAGTCTAATCTCGATACTTTCGCTCCTCTTCCTTCTTTCTAGAGATCCTCTCTTTGAGGAGGTAATTCCTATGATGAAGGAATTACTATTACACAACAAGGTTAATACTCCAGTTGGGAGGGTAAAAACCTTAGGGTAATCCTTAGGAAAGATGAGAACGTATACCGAGGAAAACACCCTTCGACTACCCAAGAAACGTGGAGAGGGTAAAATCCGATACCAATATTGGTAGAAAATACACGTCTTATGCCAGAAATATCCACGAGAGGGAAAACTCTTTACAAAAAACCGCATACTAAGGCGGTTTGGGTCACCGTGATGATGATGGTAGTCAAATATATCTTCAAAAGAATTTAATGAATTTTATTGGAAGAATTACTTCAGCGATATAAGCTATTTTCAAGAAGATTAACAACATTGTTTAACACATTCCGGTCCGCTGGGTTCCGCGCCGAGTTTTGCGTTGAGCCGGGCGATTTCGCGAAAAAAATAGCAAAAGTTAAGTACTTCAGTTAAATCGATGTAACTCTGATACCATTTAAGTTACGTCAATATTTTTTTTGTGTTGTGTTCAGAAAGGTTTTCTCTATGTAAAAAAATAATAGTTCTCAAAGTGTGATCTGCGTATCAATGAAATATAAATGACTGGTTTAATATCAGCGCCAACGAGGACTCGGCGCGTCTCCCCGTACTTACTACGTTGGGTTCAAGTGAGGACGTTTTCTGTCCTCCGACCGCAACGTGTTAAGCTAGAAGATACTAAAGTCAAACAAGCCAATGAAAGGTCATTCTGCGGATGGATTGTAATTTCGCGCCAGAACAGGCTAAAAGTTGAAGGGCGAATTAAGTGAAGAATTTATTAAATAAAATCGCTGATGGATGAAGAATTGTGATTATCCACGCCATTGTTTCTCTTTTATAAGACACGAGATCATCACTTTAACTATATGTCTAAAGTATTCTAGGACAAACCTCAAAAGTGTATAGCTCTCAAAATCGAGCGATATGCTGAGAAAAAAACATCCCATGTCCTTATAATTAATATAAGACCCTAGTCTTCTTTTTACGTAAGAAAATAATCTTTTAGCTTATATTTTCCACAACAAAAGCATACAGAAACCCAAGAGATGCATCTGGGGCTATGAATATTGATGAAGCGATGCGAACGGAGCACATTCAGCGGATTCTGCTTACCTTCAACAATTTGGATCATAAATTGCCGTACCAACCCCCGACATTTTGCAAACAATGAACATCTGAACCGCCGCTCTGAAGAGATCCGGGAAAATCATGCGAAAATTCGCAGTTGAAACAACAAAAGGTATAAAAAAAAGGCCTAACAAGGATTAATTACATCAGAAATGAGGGAGCCGCGAAGAAAGCGCTGAAGGGCGGGCGGGAGGGGAAAAAACAAAAAGCGTGTCTCAAAGGAAAAGCATGTACCGAGCGAATGACAACCGGGAGCGGAAAATGAAATTCCAGATTTCAATAGGTATTCTGGATGTAATGAGTTTTTTATTTAACAAAAAAAAATCGGATTCCACGTGCAATTAATTGCTTTGCCGTCTTCAGCACCGAGGGCATTCCCCGTGTGTGTCACGCCACTCTAAATTCTCGAGGCATACGGGGACGGCAGGCGGTGGGCGGGGCGGCTCGTATGGAATTGCCCATTCCCCGAATTTAGTGTAGGGACATCAAAGGGCGCCATTGCTTAAGGGAGGCAAAAACAACCGTGTGTTCAAACGCTCTCCAGAGTCAGGTGACCGCGACACCCCACAATGAAAAAGCTATAATAGTAGTGCGTGCCGCTCAGATCAGAGAACAATTTCTGAAAGGATTGTTCACGCTCAGTTTCGCATTCGTATTATTTGATTCCAATTTTATTTTAGAGAATTTCACAAACGCAGACTCTAGACGCCCTCGATAACACAATAAAGAGTGCGATACGTGAACGGTGTTTTTTATTCAAGGTTTGTTCAGAAAATGGCTGAATTTAAGCTCAATTGTTACAATTTTTGACGTGTTCGTACACTGGTCCCCTGACATGTCTTGACATCGGTAGCCACATTGAATGCTTATTTTATTATTAGCTTTCGAAAGGGATTCACGTATCTTTGTGTGACGATTTTTTACTTGTGAAAAATATGGGAAATTTGGGGAATAAATGCCCAAAAACTAGTAGTCAACCCTTCTATAGCGTTCAGATAGGGACCACGCTATAGAAAAAAAACATTATAGAAAGTTAGACGCCTATACAAAATTTGGGGTTAGGTTCTTTTAACTGTATTTTGTGATTTGAAGCAAATTAAACATTTGACCCATTTTTATAGTTTCAATGACCTTGCACATATTTGGTTGGATTACAATAGCTCGTGAGCGAGGAGGTATTGCCCTAGCATATTTCTTCCAGTTTTTTCGTTCACAACAGATGTGCCAGGGGAGTTCAAAGGGACAGTTTTTTAGCTAATTTTATATATAATGCTTTAGCATATGATGAATAAATAATAAAAAGTAAATATAAATTATAAAAACTATTCGGCAATATGTTTCATTTAGGTTACATATTAATATAAAATAAAAATATATTAAAAACAAACAATAAAAATGGTGATCATTTTAAATTGGGTAATTATGCATTTAATTACTCTCAGAGTCATCTAATATCACGTTCTAATTTGACCTTGAAAATATTGCGTTTTGTAAAATGAACGCTATAGAAGTGAACGCTATAGGAGGGTTAACTGTACTAAGATTTGATCCGATTGATCCATAATCAGTTGCTCTCGTGTGCAGTGTGAGGTGTTATTTAGATTGAAAAATGGTTGGGTATGTGACTAAGTTGGAAAAAGTTTGCTATTCGAGATACAAATCAGTCGAACCATGTGCAGACCCCCGCTGCCGCACATGGACATGGTCACGAAACAGTTGTATGCCTAACAGATTTTCAACATGAGTCGCCAATCAGTCGATCCTTAGTATTCGCTAAACTTTTTTCTATTCCCGAATATTGAAAAAAAAGTGAAATGCCGACGTTTTGCCAGGAGTGAAAGAATCGCGAAAGGAGCTAAACGAGATCACGTTCCAGAGGTTCCTAGAGAATGTGAATCCTTACAGCATGGAACGCACACGGCAGATATGGACGCCGTTGTATGGCCACAAAATAGAGACCTCTTGGGTCATCGTGAGATAGTATGTTTCTTTTGGTTCCGGTTCTTCGAGGTGCGAGTCTGGAAGAAACACTTCTTAGTATCTTTGTTAACAGCGTTGTTGTAGGGATTAGATTATCCCGGATAAGTTGACACGCCTCCCAGAGACAAATCCTAGGATAGTGCCTTCAATCGTTTTTATTCTTAATGCAACTCCTTACTTACTTCCTCTCTAGTACTTCACAAGCTATAGTGACAACGAGGGAACTCGTTCGGATAGAAGCAATGACACAATGACACCCTGGGCGGCTGTTTTAGACTTTCGCTAAGGCGAGGCGCGTCGGTCTGACGGCCTAAAATGGAACTGTCCCTCTTTAAGGCTAGCGGCTTAACTCCAGCCTAGAATACATGGACTCGGGGTGTTCTTAAAGTTGAAGCCACTCCAACGACGAACACGCAAAGAATGGCAAATTAAAAGTCACAGCAAATCATGTGAAGGAAACCATTTTTTTTTTTTAGAAAATTCAAGGTATTTTTTGATCAAACCACATATATCGAGTGGAATAAAGCGAAAATAAAACAATCAATGCTAAAAAAAGTGTTTTAAATACATCCTGTGTATTTAATGATACAAAAGCTCTTTCTGACTGGGCGCATGATCAAACTCGGCGTCCTTAATTAGGCCAAGGGGGATTCGGGGCAATCCTTTTAGTTTGTAATAGAAAGAGGTCAATGAAAATCGTTACAAAGGTTTCAGTGATGAAACTTTCCAGGGATACAATAAGCACTTTTACTGCTAGAAAACAATCAAGGTATCTATTTTATTTCAGAGAAAGAAGGAAACACAGAGAGAAAGAGAGAGAAGCTCAAAACACCGTCTAAATCAAATCAATGGATGGATTGCTTCAATTTTGTTTCAGCTTTGTCGGTTACGACAGTGCCGTCGTCCCCGACACCAAGATCCTGCATCAGAATAATTTACATACATCTAGTCCCCTCCCCCTATCCATTCATCCATCCCGCCAGGCAGACTTGTAGAAGCTGCCCCCACGACGGCGACGGGACGTCCCGCCAGGACGCTAAAAGGCTGTATCCAATAAAACGGTCACAATGCCAAATAAAAAGGGCACGTACGTACAACGTTGATATATTGTGCCGGGGCCACTTTCATCCGAGGAGGCGAAGGAATGTAAATAAAGCATGGCCGCGAGACGAATGAGAGAAGAATGAGCGTAATGGCCCACCAGCCCTGGCCCCCGTAATCTTCGAGCGAAGAAATACATTACGCGGATATTAGTCGCAGCTTAATCCTCTCGCTGCCTTGTTCCGTTTTGCAGAAAGTAAATTCGCAAACGTGGCCGTACGCTAAATTGGGGTGAATGATCAACATTCGCGTGGGAAAATTCGGAAGTGCGAACAGGCCGTGTGGAATATATCACGGGGCAATAAAGAAAATTGTACACATGGTGGCCAGAGATATATAGTGCCATAACTACATTTAACGACTGCACACTTTTCTTCCAGGAAAATATTGAAAAAAGTTGTTTTCGTTGAAACCACGGCACGGTGATAGTAAACCTGAGTTGAACAACATTTCTATGGCGCGCTAATCATGGCTCCTGAGCGTTGAAACGTAAGGATGTACATACATATGTACTTTCGCAACAGTTGCGAAATTATATCCATCTTCATGAACTCAACACTTAGCGTAAACGAATCCAAATGCATCCATATCACGTTCGCGAAAGAAATGCGATAGGAAAATCGCACTATAACCGAAGTAGGTTAAGAGACAAACCCGTAGAATTCACAAAGGCAAATCATTTATCTGTTATTCTATTTTACAAGATTAATTTTATAACATACAAGAACAGACAATAAGTAAAAAACAACAGATTTCTAATGATGAGCATTAATTTTTTAAACGGAGAGTAGGACACCTATTTTAAGATCGCATTAATTTTACTAATTTCAAATACGCACGCGTTTAAAGGACTTTGATTAGACTCAAGTAAATAGTGGAAGAGCGCTGCCTACTTTTCAGCGCTACCAGCTTCGGGTATTGGACGGATGCGGGCCGGTAACGAAGTGCGGAGGGGGAGGGAATCTTCCCGCTCACTGCAGTCATACTGATTCACAGCTTCTTTGAGACACGTGCCGCAAGTCACTTATTTTATTATTGTTAATATCATTTAGTTGTTTTACCTCATCATATTGTAGATAAAATATGGGCAAATCATTATTGTTTAATTTAAAATATCCCCCCCCCAAATATTTTACCCACGAGCCGCCACTGACTATTTCTATACTTAGATTTACACGATATTCGTCTATAGGGGATTCGCTTTCATGCAATTAAAATGCAGTCAGCCCTCCAATAGGGTTTCCTCTGGATCGCTTCTTTTTACTAAATTCCTTGTCAACTAAAGAGCATTGACCTTTATTTCGCTCGGCAATGTATTATAGATTTAAGAAATATCCTAAATTGACCTTAAAAATATTATAATTTTTTTTAAAAAAAAACAGCGATTTACAAGAAGCGTTATAGGAGGGTTGACTGTAGTACAAATTTCCACTATTTTAAATTAACCTTTAAACGCCCAGTGGTCCCGTATGGGACCGCGGATTTGCGTCGTTCAATGCCCTACGGTCCCGTGCGGGACCAGTAATTATGGTACATTTTGCAATCGGATTACACTGGGAATTTCCAATCAGATTACAGTTACGGGTCGCGCAATTTTTCGCAAAACAATGCTTGGGCAGTGGCCTGCCTCTATTGCGCACGGCACACGGGCGCTTAAAGGTTAATAAAATAATATCCACTATTTTAAAAACACGACCTGATTTGGGTTATGGATTCAATTGAACTTACGTAGGGTTTATATAAATAAAATAAAAATGCTAAAAATTGTCTAAGAGTCAAGATCTTCAGAAATTACGATTGGAAAAAGTTTTATCTGTTGACATTACTGAAAATTCGTGTAGTAGATAGTTCAATGGATTCATAAAACTTAAATAATAATATAATTTTATGGCCACACAAAAATTGTGTATAAACTGGGTCACATCCAAAATAAAATATTTATGTATCGGATTATGACCGAGCCACTAATAAAAATTTCATCCAAACCAAAATTTTACGTCGCATGCAGCACACAGATACATAGTTGCAATCCTCATTTGCATGATATGACTCTGCAAGCTCCATAGAGTGGTTTACATACCTGAAACAAAAATAAAAACAAACGTTATTTACAGTACAAAGGAAAACGGCAGACAATGGCGAATAAATAAGCCAACAACACTAAAATACAATATTATCAGCAGCCAATAATTGGATGCTGTCAATGCGAATACAGATGACGGCATAAATAAGCGATTTCTACAATACATCCCAGTGCCGCCGAGACAAGGTAACTCTAGGTTTAGTAAAAAAAAATATGGGAATTAAAGAAAATATGTTACAGTAGATCCCATCAGATCAATGCTATTTTTAATCTTCGAAGCACTTCTGGAACGCATTAGGGGTAAGTTCCTTAAGTGATTCGGTATTTTTCTCCTTAATACTAGCAAAAAGTCGTTCGTGTACTTCGGATAATGTCCGGCAAATATAAAGCCATAATAACGATGTTGTTTTTTGCAACACTTTATGAGCCGTTCACGCCTTTTGGCGTGATTTTGTAGCCAAGCGTTATGAGCCGTTCACGCCTTTTGGCGTGAGAGTCATACGCACACTTTTTTTTCTGATGACGATGCACAATGTAATTCTACTATTTGACCACAGATATCCATCCAGATACATGTGCATGTTACCTTGGATTGTCATCACATGAAACCATGCGGCCCCCAGGCTAGGTTTGATGTAAAACCTTGCGGCTCATAAAGTGTTAATGTCAAGATGCGTCAGGACGCATGTAACAAAACAGCGATAAATATGTGATGTTTGGGGGTGGGTGTTCCAAAATATTTTTTTATCAAAGGTTGTATTAACCCTTTGCGGTTCAAGGTTTTTTTTTAATATCAAATAATGTTTATGGTAAAACATTAATAAAACATGGCATAATAAATAAAAAAAACTTTATGGATTTATTATATCAGGATCCAGTCTTCGCATTTTGCACTCTCATATATAACTTGGAGATTTCCATCTAACCGTTGTCCGATTGGTTATTCATAGACGAAAGATATGGGTTTATCGGTAACACGAAAATTCCCTATGAGTTGCATCATAAACTCTTGCCGAAATTTTATGTTTTAGGGAATTTATTTCTTCCGCTTTCTCACATTCTTCATATAAAATAAAATAATTTTAAATTGAGGTTTCTAGTTCCTAATAAAAAGGGTTTCCTATACCATTTTAATTTTTTACCGTCTTGCCCGTCCGTCACGGTGGCTCGAAAACAACAGCGCAATCCGAAGGGGGTCTCTCAGAGATCCCAAGCATTCCAAGTCAAGATATTAATGAATTCTTCATTAATATTTTGAATCTTTTTATATATAAAAATAGTTATTCACGCGTAAACAACAACGCTCTCGGCGATGTCTCGCCGCAGACTGAGCTCTCGTAGCACGCGTCACTTTCACTCAGCACATCGTACCGGGTGCGAGCGAAAAAAAACATCACGCGCGTGGCAATAACAGCGAATATTGTTGTTTTTATTTTCTTCGCAATTGCAGAAAATAAAGGATAATGATTTATTATAATATTTATTCTTTAGACTTTTTTTGGGAAAATACAAAGGCAAAAAGGCAAAGCCAATAGACCCGGGTAATCGGCACGGTTAGGTTAAGAATCTTTATCTGTGGAATTTGGCAATCTTCTAAACAACTTAATTTTGGCTAAAAATATTCCAGGGTCTTCTCACTAATTGCGATTGAGTATTGTGACCATTCTCTTATCGCGCCAGATTAACACAAGTGTATCCCTCTTTTTTGTTTCCTGTTATCCGAACAACAGTTTGTTTCAGTTTTTTTGAAATCTTTGGACAAACCTTTTTAATTTACTATTATCGTGCCAATGAGGTAACTATTCCTCTTCAGAAGTTCCTCAGCAAATCGTAAAACTATTCGTTCACATCTGGAACTTAAATAATTCCCATACTTATTATGACCCCTAAAAATTACCTTCGGTGACTTCCTTCTAATCGTAGCAAACAGAATATTTTTTCAGCTATAATTTTTCCATTCCACATTATGATTTAATTGTTGGAAAATGGTTTTATCTCTTCTAAAACAGCTGTAAAATATGTTCATAATAATTTTAGCAGAAAATGTCCAATATTAGTAAACATTGGAGCGCAAAGGGTTAACGTAATTGCCCGATAAAGTCAAAAGGTCAAACAACATCCTTCCGTATATTTAAAAAATATATATCACGTACCAATTTATTGCTTCCGACGTAGCGGAGGAGAGTGAGCGTAGAAAAGTGGGGGTGGGGGTGGGGGTTAGTTGTTCCAGGAGATGCAATAACGGTTCGGGGAGCTTCATGGCAGCAAAATCAGACTTGTAAAACAGGTGAATCGCTGAAAATACCTAAATTTACTTCAGCATTAGCATTCAGAATAGCGATCCCTGACCCGCTACAATCAAAGTAAACAAGCGCCAGTCTTTTCTGGAGTGGAACAAAAAAGACAACGGAGAGAATGGAGCGCAGCATGTAAACGCACTCAACGAGATTGAAAAATATGTACGTACACGTGTATTCGTTAAATCAGCGATTTTCAAACTTTTATATACTGAGACCTCCCAAAAATAAAATCACTATCATTACTAGAGTTGATTTTTTACGATAGCCGATGTTGATCCGATTTTTTACGATTACCGATACCGATTTTTATGTTTAATCAATTAACATAGACGAATCTCTTGATAGAGGATGATCATGTTATTAGGGGTTCAGAACACATGTAAATTTATTATTTTGTGTAAAATGAAACTATAAAGGATAGATTTAATTTTTTTATGGCAAAAAAGATTAATTTATTAAGAAAAATATTAAATACTCATCAACAAAATAATTTCCATCGTTGTTTAACACTTTTTGACAGCGTTAACCCATTCAGACAGAATAACGAGCCTAACTCGTGGTGTGTAACCAGGTCCAAAAGTAAAACCACGAGTCTGACTTGTGGTAATTTTAAAAAATAAAAAAACATTTATTAGTTTGGCATTTCCTTTAACATGTTTTCTATATAAAAAAAATTACCCAAAAAAATAAATGCTGCTTCAAAATCAAAATTTTTGAAAAAAAATAATGTCTGAATGGATTGAGGCTGTTATTCGATTCCCTATTTAAAAAAGCCCTTTTCCAAGTGCGTTTTCACTTCTCCAACATCATTAATTTTTTTGTAGCTGTAACGGTCTGACCAGATTCAAGCAATTAATAATGTTTAATTTTAGAGAAATCCCATCATACACAAACAAGGACCTTTTTTATCGGTATAGATGGTCAAGGGGTCGGAATAGGTACTTCTCAGGAAGGAAGTCATTTTTTTATTCGTACAGGATTGTCATGTAGCTCCCAATTATCATCTCCAGTTGTAATTCGTCGCAAAAACGGATCGGCTTCATACCGAGACAAAAAAGACGCGCAGATGGTCTCCGTCAATTCATGAGGCTATGGAAAGCCATTTTCAATTCCAATCTTCAAAGATAATTTCTCAATTGTTTAACGAGGATCTGAATCCACCATCGCCTTCAGGATATCATCATCTAGTTTTTGGGGTCGTCCTTTTTGTGCGACATCTTTGAGATTCCTGTTTCCATTTTTAACAGTTTAAACCACCGTTGACACTTGTTTAGTTTCAGAATATCCCCCTAAGTATCAGTATTTTTTTCACTGCTTCGTTTGCCTTCGTTCTTTGATCGAACAAAAAATAGCATACAATGACGTAAGTGTGATTATTCTATTGTTTGCCTCGACATCTTTCCCCTTTGGTAGAAAAATAAATTAATTGAAAAATAACGTAACTTTAACGTAATAACAAAACTTATGTGTTTGCGGAACCGTGTTTCAACACAAATTTACCGTGAATGAGTTCATCGAAGAAATTTTGATCACTTTTCGGTCCCCTTAATATATTCGTGAGACGTTAGCATTATTATTAATGAGTAATTACAGTGGCGGTATAGGCAGAGCCTTGTTGTATGGAACTAAGCCCGATTTGATGACGGATAGAACAGACCGATTTTCCACCTTTTCACCAAAGTATCATTGTACGATACTTTAACCGTGTTATCGGCGACCGTACTCTTGAAGTTATCTCGAAGAATCTTTTAAACGACTGTGATATTAATGTACTTCGGGTATGAAGGTCCCGTCTGCATCTAAAAAAATGTCTGCACTTGATGAAAATTGGTTAAAAATAAAGCTGATAAAGCAGCCACAAGGAAAAACTTGTCCGATCAAATACAATAACGAAAGTTTGAACAGGGGGAGTGAGCACCGAAGGCGACAAAGCTACCGCCAATCTGCATAGCTAAAGAGGCCCTCATTTACATTTCGGCATTTCAGACAATTTCATCCGACCGAAATGAACACCATCCTGACAAATTGAGGAGAATGCCGAGGGGGGCGCGGGAGGGACGGGCGCAGACAGACGAAAACGTCTTGTAAAATCACTCGGCGAGATTGTATCGATGAAAATTAAACACATTGTTGCGAAATGGCATTGTTTTTGATGCGCGAAGCGTTTTGTTTCCCGCCATAAAATTTGAATACGAAGATAGGAATAACATTTGTCCGAGATTTATAACGGCAACGTTTTATAGGAACGCTCCTATCCCCGATCGCTATCGCAACGAAAGCGAAACGGGATGCGAAAAACTAAATTTACCCCAAGACGATCTATTTTTGGGGGGCGATGGAAAAACCTTTCTATTTTAAGTTATGCGATGACCGGCTATTTTCGTAACGTAATATTAAAAATATAAATCGAAGAGATATTATTATGCCTTGATCTAAATATAGCATTAAACAGAAATCACTAAATTATATAACTGTTATAATTCCATAACATAAAGTATAAAACAATCCATAAAAATGCGATGATTTTTAATTGATTCTGGAATTTGCGGGGTTTTTTTTCAGTAAATAAAAATCTTTTTAATAAAATAAAAAACAAAGAAATAGCGGCAATACGATCCTATCGGAATAGGATATTAAAACTAATTTTTAAAACCAATATGTATGCAAATTATAATACATTTCTGAGCATCTTTTTTTTTCAGCAGCTTGCTAACTCGGAATCAGATTACTCGAGTGTGCATAAATATCAGACGAATATTAAACATCCAAAAATAATGTTTCTTTTAAATTATGCCTGTCTAATAAATTTTATTTTATTTTGTAAGTATAAGACGCTTAATCCCAAAAAGCTAAGTTTTTTTTATAACAAAACTTGATTGCCAGTTAAGGCTTTTATCGAAATTTATATTTAAGTGTTTACAGTAAGCAGACGTCTGTCCTAACACTGACAAGGATACATCAGATTGTATGCTGCGTTTTTTTTTATCCTCGATCTCCGATAAGGTCACTCAAACTTTTATCAAAAATTATACTCGAGCAGTATTTTGTATTAAAAAAAAAATAAGGTCATAGAAATTTAAAATAAGGACACCATTCAAAATCCATTTAAGAATATTACAGAAACTGAAATGTTCATGTTTCTTGCGACTACAAGAAGCAAAGATATATCGTATTGCAGCAGCCAACGGGTTAAAACCCCTCAAAAAATATAATAATGTTAGTTTTTGGACACCGTACGAGCTATGCAATTAAAACAAAGTTGGGAAAGTGTATGTACATAAATTGTATTTAAATTAGAGGTGCTATCTCCTACATAGTCCATGGACCATGTTCTAAAAAAATTCTGGAATTTTTTAATTCGCCTAAAACTTCGATTAGTGATCGAAGATACTCTCTTAGTCAAGAAAGAACTGAAAAACTCTACATAAGCATATTGTAGATGAATCAAAGCTACGTTTTCGCATGTCTTCCATTGTAATAATGCACATCTCCAATGTAAATAAAGTAAGCTATGATGCTTGCAGACAAAGATTTACTTGACATCTGCTAACGGCAAAGAATTATGAAGAATTGCCCTAAAAGACTTTACTACGGCCTCCATCTACTCAGCTTTGTTCCTTATAATTACTAAAATTTTAATTCTTTGACATTGCATCGCATTATAAATGGTAATAAGAGACATCTGGTACCGTCTTTAACAAATCGGTGCAGCTTCTTGTCGATGCAAACGACACAGACATTGTGGCTAGATCTCGAAAGACTTTCAGAGATATATGTCAATGAAAAATTAGAGCTACAAAGGGCATGGAATTGATGATCAATGATACCAAAACATAGTAGAGGGCCATGTAAAGGACGAATCCTTGAAACTATGAGAGTCGACGAGTGCAGCTTGAAAGGCGTCCAGGAATTTCTGTAGCTCGGCTCATTAAGAACAAAAGACAACGAAACAATGAGAGGAACGAAGCATTGGACTTCAAAAGCATTAAAGACTAAAGTCAAGCATTACATAACCCACATCGGGCCCGTCTGACACACTAGTTTAAATGTTAGCCCATCTGTCACGGCAGCTCGAAAACAACTACGTCGTCTAATGAGGGTCTCTCAGAGACCCCAACATTTCAAGTCAATATATTGATAAATTTCTTCTAAGAATAAAAACAGTTATTGTTCTCGCAGCACGTGTCTCGCAGTTCTCGCAGCACGTGTCACTCGCATCGTACTGGATGCGAGCGAGAAAAAACATCGCGTCGGTGGCAATATATGCAAATATTACTTTTTTTATTGCAGTTGCAGACAATACAGGACAATACTTATTTATAATATTTATTCTTTAGAATTTTTAGACAAATACAAAAGGTTTACATTAAAAATGTATTAGAAAAAATCACAAACTTGGGTTTTCCAATAGATCTCATCGACACGGCTAGGTTAAGCTCTGACAAAGCAGATTTGGAATATGATATTTCAAATAGTATTTGATAATGGGGAATCACAGCTATCGTTAGAGTGGCCACTGAAGAGTCGATGGTAAACGAACATTTATGTACCCGGAGGAAAGAAAGAACAAAACTGAAAAAACTGAAAAAAGTCGTTGGATTATGTATAGCGGGACGCTGCATCACTGAGACTGATCGGAAGTTGAAGCGACGTGACGGCAGATCAGACGAGATGGAGAATGCTGTTGAATGAGGCCAGGGCTCTACAGCAGGGCTGTTGCACATATTAAATGAAGCATTCATTTTTCAGAGCCATAGAAGAGACCTTAACACATTCCGGTCCGCTTGGTTCCGCGCCGAGTTTCGAGTTGGGCCGGGCGATTTCGCGAAAAAAAATAGCAAAAGTTAAGTATTAATTAAATCGATGTAACTCTGATACCATTTAAGTTACGTCAATATTTTTATTTGTGTTTTGTTCAGAAAGGTTATCTCTATGTAAAAAAAAAGAATAGTTTAAAATTTCTCAAAGTGTGATCTGGGTATCCGTGTAGTGTAATAACACGCAAGGACTCGAAAACGCGTCCCCCGTACTTCTACGTTGGCGCGCGAGGACGCGTTTTCGAGTCCACCGGACCTCAACGTGTTAATACAAGTTGGGGCCATATTTAAAAATCACGTTTTAATCAAAAATGGGACCAAAAACTACAGGAGAGATGAAACAGAAGATTTTCAAATAAAAATAAAAAATAACATAGGGTTTTATATAATTCCAAAACAAAAATAATTTTGCAGTAAATGTGTCCGTTTGACGTATTTCAGAGTTAGGGAGTTAATCCATATAGATCAGCAAAATAATTAACCTAACTACGTGGCAATAATATCATTTCACTGGCGTAACACAGGAGGAAGTTCTTGATGAAGCATTAAATTATGGGGTGATAAATTGCAAACTATTCCCGGACAGTGGCGGCATCACGAACATAGTCCATTAATTTAGTCTCAAAATAAAATTGTCGAACGGTTCGCCGCCCATGTATATTACGCACAAATCCAGCCACCCGATGAAAGATGCGTCGAGGAATTTTTGGGAGATTAGTTGGGCGATGGCGGCGGAAAGCAAGACTAATGCCAGCGGGAATCGCGGCTCAAAGAAAAACACAAACAAAGCATGGTCGAATTATTGTTCTGGAGAGGAGAGAGAGAGTAAGTACATAAACCCACGTTAAATTATATCAAAGCACTATATCACATTAAAGTATCCTCGAAAGCAGTGTATTGGATTTAGTGGGATGTGAATGAAATAAATTGGCGTAAAGATAAAAGAGGAGAGGGGACAATAATGTGCTATAATGTCGACTCTGTGCTGGTATCTAACGCAGAAAGATTTTTCAAATTGACGTTTGGTTTTTAACCGAGTAATCCCGGAGCCGACCGCGTCCTCCCTCCCGAAACGTATCCCTGTCAGAGAAGAAAACCGAACGTATTTTTTCAGCACATACGCGATCGGTAAATACGCAACGTGCTGAATCTATCGATTTTCCGAGTCGCATGTGTGAGCCCCCGATTACAAATTGCCGGTCATTAAACACAAAAATATGTATAAAATATTAACACTCGCCACAATGCCCGGGGGATACTTTAAAGAGTGGAAAAAAAAATTTTACTCGACGCCGCGCCATTAATCCGCGTCGGAAACATTGCAATCAATCAATTCAAACGGTGAGGTTGGTTGTAGAGGCGGCAAAAAAAATGAAAGCGATTAATCAAAGCTTCCGCGTTGTAACGATTAATTAATTAATTAATGACCCCACAATAGAGGGGCTGATTAATCAAAATTGTGTCGCACGGAAGAGTGCGCGAGCCGGACCCCTCGGTGACCGGCAACTGGCGGAGCGAATGCTGGACGCGTGTCGTGTCGTTTTAACCCCGCACGATTAATCTGTCACAATCAGAACGACTTTTTCAAGTTACATTATCAAATTTTCGTTAACAAACCCTATTATTTATTATTTTAAATACAGTGAAACCCCGTTATTATGTGCCCGGATTTCACGTTTTCCCGCTATTTGCGTTCAAGTTTTACAGCAAAAATTGTGTGCTTAGATGCTTTGATGGGATCTAAGAAAAGAAAAATTATCTTATTCCTAGATCTCAATCCAACAAATTTAACACCGAGGAATATGAAATTGAACGCAATAAAAGCATTTTTCCCTTCAAACTGTACTAGTGAACTGCAGCCATTAAACTTAGGAATAATCCGTGCTTTTAAAAATTACTACTGCTAAAATCTGATATAAATATTATTATCATGGGTGTAATTGAAGAAAAAACGATCAAAACTTGTTTTCGAAAAGCTGGAATAGTCAACACTTTAACGGCCGCTGGTACACATGTTGTACCATGGCGTGCCCAACGCTTAGTGGCCGATGATACAGCGTGTGTATCATAAGCCGCCGATGGTTAGCGGCCGAAGATACGAACGTTTGTACCACGTTATTGGTCGCTGGCACTACTCATGTGTACTATTTTATATTTTTACTATAAACAGAGGTTTTCTACGGTTCATTTTTTTTAATTGGTAAATTAAACCTTGCTCACATATGTATACTTTAGGAATATATATGACGGTAACAATTAAAAGTATAATTTTACGAATTGACGCGTGTATTGAATACTGCATATCGTTGGAAACCGGATGAAGCCGATGAGCCGTAACTTACAATCGCACCCTTAGGGATCTAAGAGTTGAAAAGGCGATGCAATTCTAGAGCGAGCATCTTTTTGAAAGAACGATTCACCGCTGGAAAAACAAATTGAGTAAATATTTTCATACAAAGGGTGTTATACAGATATCTCAGAAACATCTAGGATCTGCATCTTTTTTAATTATTTCATACGTGTATTTATATTATTATTATATTAAAGTATTTTTCATGAATTCTCAAAAAATATTGCCGTCCCTTGACAAAGTTCGCCTAGATATATACCCGGCTGCCATAGTGTTGAGGAACAAGAAGATACTAGCGATGAGAAAATCAAGATCCAATCAAGAGCCAATTTTTTTTATAACCAAGAATCTACGTTTTGCCTCCAATTACGTTTTTTTTATGGATCCCTTCAAAAACGTAAAAAATGAGTTTCACTGTAATTATTAAATTATTCAAAAATAATACAAATTTTAATATATCGATATAAGAGTTTAAGGGGTTTTATAAGGGTTAAGAATAATATATCGATAATATTCTTAACCCTTTGAATAAAAGTTTACGAAGAAGTATCTAACAAAATACGATGTATCGTGTCTCGGCAGCCATAGGGCTAAACCCGTCCTCTCAAAGTGATCGCAATGTAATCAAGGGATTCGCCGGTGGTGGACGACGATAAATAAAATAAAAATGTCAATAAACTCGATGTCAAACTCGTCCCTTTTACATTATAGGTTAGTGATATTAACGTCGACCTATACATAATTGAATTACAAAGTAACATTGCGCTGAAAGAAAAGTTCGATGAAAGGCATTCGTAAGAAAAATAGAACAATATCTATGGTTAGAATGGCTATTTTCTGAAGTATTTGCATTCTCAATCGAAATTTTCTCGAATAAATAAATATATTTAAAATAAATAGGTGAGAAACAGAATTATTTTAGATGTCTGGTTAATCGTTACTGATCGCAGATAGTATTTGGATATGTGACCTTTATAGAAAGTCGCAAGCTTATTGAAAAGGAGATCTAAGAATAAACTCCCTTCTTTCCTCAAAATTTAAATAAAAAATAACAAATCTGAGAAAGAAAACGATCAAAATCGTCTATACATTTATGAAACAATATAACAAATATACAATTTTTTTACACGATTTATATAAATAAATTTTGTTTTTATTCGGTGCAGTAGGTAAAATACCGTGTAAAAAAGATAAAATTAATTTCAACAAATACACATTTACTTCACGGTGTAAAGGAACGAACGACAGCGCCCGATGGGGGGATCTAAACTCCCCCAAGCTTCCAAAAGCATGCATCAACGCGACTTACTACCTGTAATGGCCTCGGATTTGTGTATACGAAGAATAATTTCTTAACCTTTTCTACTCTGTAAGTCAGACGTATTGGCCCAAAAGATCTTTCAGCAAAAAAAATAAAAATGACTTTTATATTGATATGATATGACATGATTATGATACTTATTCATTATACCATTATTTTTTTTTATTTTCGTAAAATAAAAGATGGTTCGATCAAAAATGATGAGTGTGGAAAGGGTTAAAGATGCAATCTTGATATTAAACGAGTTATTCAAATAAAATAAAAATCATTAAAAATAAAAAACAAATACTGCCATCCGAATGAGAGGGTTAAAATGTGTATAATTTTTTTTTAATTAATGGATAAAGATCCAACATAATTAAATTTGATTATAAAGCAGTGGTTCTCAAACAAAACGGTTTTAGTTATTTGAATATGATTTATAGAAAAGCTTCGATAATTAAATACTGTAAACCCTCCTATAACTCTCCCTACTTAATGAGGTTTTATATAATAAATTCGACAGTCCCTCCTAGAACGTAAATTACCAAGGTCAAATTACATATTTCGTAAATATTTATGCTTTCGGTTTGCAATAAAAATGAATGATTTCGTTCAATTTAGAAAATAAAATTAAAAAGACCTCTTTCGAAATTTTGTATGGTTGCCTTGGCTTCTATAACGCGGCCCCGATTTCTTCGTTATAGAAGGGTTGACTGTATATAATGGAGTGGTTTTCTATTACGTACTTTCACTTTATAAAAAATCAAAAATTACAAAGTTATATTCAAAACAACAACAAAAAACATAAGGAATAAAGTGGTCTGCGAATGTAGTTAGATAGAACATTATTCCACAATTCTTATATAAAACAAACAAGTTGTTACAGATCACTCTACAGGCGTTTCTCCAGACATGTTGACACTTGAAACCACGTTATTCCACAGAAATCCAACAGCAACTTTGACTTACTAGTAGAAACGTAAGATTTTATTTATATAGAGGGAACGAATGAAACTGGATTTTATTAAAACGTTAGTTGCTACCTTATTCGCGGCATGTACTCAATTTTCTTCTAGCTCTTGCCGCGTCATTTAACTTTAATTTAAAAATATAATACATATAATACTCGAATAAAATTGTATAGTTGTCTCCATTTCGGCATTATTAACGATATTCAGATTTCAAATTAAATTCTGAAATGCGAAACCGCACAAAGTCTACTTCTCGTGGCCAAAAAGTCCACAAAGTACACAGCCAATCCGCAAATAGTATGATATTATATATCTTATCGTAAAAACCACAGACTGTGGGGTAAGTACACTTTCATGCGGCAATAAATATAGACGAAACCGTATTAAAATTTTCATACAAACTTTGTTAGACTTCACAGCTTAATAAAATTACATTCCCTTTGAGATAGCACAGTTTACAGGGGGCGTGGCGTTTCTTCGATGACAAAGTTTAAGCATTGCCTGAATATTGTGATTAATAATTATGAAATTTTTGAAAATATAATAATAATAACAAAAAAATCGAGCTTCAACGCATAAGCGTTTCGGCAGTAACAAATATGTTACGCACTTCCTGTTAATAAAACAAAAATTGATACGAAAAAAAACTCAAGAATATGAATATTATTTTTCACATGAAAATTTCGCTTTTATTACCTTTCATAAAATGTGAAAGCGAAAAGGGGCGTAATGGGATTTTTATTATTCTTTGTTTACATTCCAGTCTTTTTTTTCCCCCGCCGTATTTTTCTTATAAACAATTTCACAGTGTTTGCCCGAAACGCAGTAATATTTTCAGTAGTGAAAACTGATGTACATAGAAGAGATTTAATACCCAATTTATCAATGGATAATGTAATGAGTTTTCGCCCGCTATATTATTAGAGAGAGGCCGAAATTTCGGCGTAACGGTTTTCAGCATTAACCGAAATTATTGTCACGTCTCTTGCGCGAAAATAAGAATATAATTTCGGGAGATGTGCGCAGGTGGCACCGCCGGCACAATTTGGCATCCAATCCCACGGGAACACAATGCGAATCCCATTGTGCTTAATGTGTCCCACGCACCACCGTTAACCACCGAAAATGCGAATGCCGAAATTCGAAATGAAATAAAAAAAATCATATCGAAATAATATCCGGAGCGGCGGAAAAGGCAACCGTGGATTTGTGTGCGGAAAAGTCGTCATCCACATCTGGCCGGGAAAACTCATTCGGTCGACCGGTCAAAAACACGGCTGGCCCGCAAAATAATTGTCGGCCGAAACGGAACAAAGAGACGGCCAAACTGTTACAAAACAGGAAAAGAAAAACTGGAACCGGGAACATCCCCGGACACAATGAACGGTCCCGGGACATGGCCGATCGGACGTCCGGCTAAATTCATTAGTGCAGTTTGGTTTGCGAAAATACTGGACGTTGCTCCGGACGTTTAATCAAATTTATTTTTACCTCCCCCAATTGCATATCAAGTGTGATGGGTCCACTAGAAATATTACAATATTATTTACAGTGGATTTCGATCTTTGTGGAAACAATAAAGCGAGGATTCTAAAAACGATATATTGGGCTTTCACTATATTCTCATATATTATCATATCCAGAAAATAATGAAACAATTAACCTAGCCGTGCTGATACCCTATTTGAGACATTTTGATTTTCTCGAATAACTCTTATAACACTTTATGAGCCGTTCACGCCTTTTGGCGTGATTTGTAGCGAAGCGTTATGAGCCGTTCACGCCTTTTGGCGTAAGAGCCATACCCCCAATTTCTTTTTTCCGATGACGATGGACAATGGAATACTCGTGCATGATAGCCTGGATTATCATCACATGAAACCATGCGGCCCCCAGGCTAGGTTTGATGTAAAACGAAAACCATAAAGTGTTATTATAAATTCAACATGTATGCGTTTTTGTGTTTGTCTAAAAAAGTCTAAAGAATAAATATTAAAAATATTCATTGTCCTTTATTGTCTGCAATTGCGGGAAAAAAAATAAAACCAACAATATTCACTTGTTGCCGAGGGCGTTTTGTTTTTCCTGGATTGCATCCGTTACAATGTGCCGAGTGCGAGTGAAACTGTGCGATTGACACGAGCTCAGTCAGTGACGAGTGCTCAATCTGCAGCACTCGTCTACTATTTTTATTCATACGACAATCCATTTAAAAAAAAGTCAAGATGAAGAATTCATCAATATCTTGACTTGAAATCCTTGGGATCTATTTTCGGGATTCTAGCATCGGTTAATAAATCCATACTGGCTCATTTATATTCTAAATCATCTTGCGCAGTCCATGATCCATTTTAACTAAAATCTTGACTTTAGTTGAGAAGTTTCCAACATTTTCCATTTAACTAAATAATTTTCTCCCATCTGCAGCATTAATATATGCATATCAATGTTGCAAGATATGTCTATAGAATGTCAATTGCTGCATGATATATCCATAGAATGTCAAATAAAAAAAAATACTTTTATTTGAATTTTCAATAAAGTTTTAAGTGAAAATTCCTCAGTTTTTGATTAAATTTGGTCTCAATTGTTGCCTTAGCTTTAATTGTATTTATTACTCTTATACACAAATGCAACACAGAATGAAGATTTTCTTGCAAAACTTTGGAAATTTAATGTTCAGTCAGGTATCGGGAACTTTTTATTAGAAACGCTAAAAAAAATCAATATTTTCCCCACCATTAGAAAATGCGGCAATAATTTATAGGAAATTGACGAATAGAAATATTATCATAGACTCCAGTGGGTCCACCTGGACCCCGTTGGGAAACCCCGCTTAGGAGCTATGGTTGACATCAATCTGTAAAATCATATATGCATTGAGAATTTACAGAAGAACAAAAATTAAAGATATCAGAAGGGAAATCTTATTACTCTTGTTGAACGTTCTTCTTCAACAAGATACAAAGCTGTAAATTGAATAGTATCTGCAGACATGAATGAGAAAGTGGAAAACATACCATGATTGTGTAGAAATAAGATCTTCAACATTCACAAACTCCAGAATTATTCCAGCTCGCTAAGAACAGAACAGTGTGGAAGGCCACAAAATCTCATTAGATCGCCTACGTCCGAACCCGTATAGGGCACGTGTAGAAGGAAAATTGCACCAACAGATGTCTTTAAGCTGATGTAAATCGGCTTTGCACAATTTTTCAAACAGTATTTTTTTTAAAATGGAGTTGAATCGGCCACACTTTGAGACACCACATTCATCCTTCAACGAGTAATAGAGAGTGGTCGCCTCGGGCAGACTTGGCGATGTATGACACTGACTCTGAGTGAGGTTAAATGCAAAGCCCAAAGTGGATCGAATTGAAAAAGCAGTATATATGTTTCCTGCCTCATGAACATGGATATTTAAGCAAAGGCAAACTCAAAGATGAAGTGGAGATTAGCAAGTCATGTTACAAAGCAAAGATCCTAGAATTCAACGTTAAGAATACTAATAGGGTAGCTGGAAGATATGATACGGTGGATCAAGACCTCCATTGTTTTCGCAAGTCTGAAACTATCTTTTGATCCCACAGTTGCATAAAAGATATAGGATCCCATAGATAATGTGGTTTTTAATATATAATACAATGTTTATATTGAGAACTCATTTCTCGTGACCAGTCATAATCGAGATAAAAAAAATGATTCCTGAGACACAAATGCAAAGAAAGACACTCATACAATTCTTCATACAAAAATGATTTTTAATTTGCTACTAATATCACTAGATGTCGCCACATCTTTAAAGAGCTAGAGTGTAATTAGGGTTATAATAGCGATAATTTTGCTTGTAAATTTGAATGTTAATAAAACTTGTAAGCCTTTATTTATTATGGCTTTAAATACTCAAACTATGTGACCCGCCACATGCACAAGCATGCACCCTTTGTAACTTAAAAGGGTATAGGATTTTTATTTCTAAATGTTTAGTAAAAATGCCAGGTTTCGTTATAAATATTTAAATACTTTCAAACACCATTAACACAATCGATATATTTCCCCGAAGTGGTCTATTCAGTTGATTGAAATGGTGAGCCATGTCACATAAATCATTTAACCCAGAGGTTCCCAATCTTTTTCGGTTTACGGCTCCCTTAAAACATCAGGTTTTTCCGCGGCTCCCTTAATACATCAGATTTTTTTCAAAATTTTTGACCTTCTTGAGAAAAGCGAGCGCAAGAAGATGGCGCAAAAATTTCGAGAATTGGGAATTCCTACAAATTTGCCGAGTTGTTTAACACGTTTACCGCCATGGTGGCCACATGTGGCCGGCACTTAAAGTTCGCACAGCGCCATGGTGAAAACATCGAAAACGAAATGTTACCCAGGGGCTGCCGGATACTTTTTACATTGGATTTTCTTGCATAAATGGCATCTCCCTGGGGAGCCGCGGCTCACACTTTGGGAAACCCTGATTTAACCAATTCATATTTGAAAATTCGTTTAAAAACTATTAAATAAAAAGCTTTATCTCTTTTAACACATTGACAAACCGATTAAAAACTTAAATAAGATTAAAACTGAAAAAAAAGAGTATAAAAATTACCGCGTAGGTCATTTGACTCTTTCAGTGCGGCGCCCATGACGTTCATGGGCACACGAATCACGTCATTGAAGGGTTCATTTACGTGATAAAAAACTTAAGAAGAAATAATAAATAATATTATGGGTTTAATTGTATGCTGTCCCTATCTACTGCACAAAATATAATAGGTTTTACTGTATTTTTTCTAGGAATCGTGTCAGAACAAATAATTCGTGCAAAAATATACTATTATTTTATAATAGTGGACCATGTTGTTTCAGCTTATTGCCGCTTGGTTTAGTTGGAGCGGAAAATTAATTATTTCATCATGGTTTTGAATGCCGTGGAATTTTATATTATAAAACATTCCTTTTTTGGATATTACACTCGATGGCACATTGATTGATTTGTTGTATATTCATTCAAACAGTTCAGATATGCTTTCATAGTTTTTCCACGGCGATATGAAACTGTGAAACTTTCAGAGAAAACAGATTAAAACGATCGCGGAAAAAAAAATGTATGAAAAAAAAATCAAGACGTTTATCTTCGGCCGGATAATGCAATAAATCAAATATAAGAAAATAGAATGGGGAAAAAAAATCTGGAAGAAAATTCCGGAAATAATTTCGTTCCCATACGGGGCGCAGTCAGTCGACAGGGCGCCATAAAGTTGGTAGTGCTGCGGCGGCGGCGGCGCCTTTGACAAGAGAAAATATTGCCAACATAATGAGGCGCGAGTGCGAGAAAAAGAATTAATTTCGCGCGCGAATCTCCTTCTCCGCAGATTGTGGGGTCGTCGCCGGCTTATTATTTCGTATTTATTTTCATTATAACAGAGCCGCGTGTACGCTACACATTTAAATAACGTCGAATCCCTCCTTAACACGTCGTCGTATTCGTCTCTCGGCATAATAAATTATTATTACCGAATCTAAATTCCGCGTTTATATGGCTGACGTATTTCAATACAGATTTCATAATAGAACAAAACAAAATTTTAATAAGCCGCCGGTTCGCACGAGAGTAGAATTACAAATCTCAAAGGTAAACTGAGCCGCTGTGTGTGTGTGATACATGAAATTTAAACCATAAATGAACATTATGGTGCGGAAAACGTTTTAAACACTAATGATACCGTGCGTCCAAAACGGCGGCTCGTGTCCTATGCCATTATTTAGAATTATGCTAGAGCGGGGGTGAGCAATACCAGCTGCCCGCGGGCCGCATATGGCCCGCCATGCTTCCTCGTGCGGCCCTTTAAAGATTT